>JAJONR010004531.1:0-65764 GCA_029582245.1 Solanum etuberosum | reverse complement strand
TATATATATATATATATATATATATATATATATATATATATATATATGAGCCATGTGATGCGATCTTTGTAAAGATCAAACCATGATGCGGACCGTACATAGCCATAAGCTTCTGGGGATGAACTTTGGTTACTGATGGCTTTTTTCTGCATTTTTAAAAATCTATTTTTCCATTATTAGAAATTAAATTCGTTTTTTTATCTTTGCTATTTTATTATTTAGTTTTGAATATTTCTGAAATTGAGGGAGGTGGAATGAGTCTTTGTTAGTGAAAGATGTATGGGAATATGGGTGAAGTAGAGGTTATTGGAGTGGGAGGAATCGAAAGATATAAGGATATTTTTTTTCAATTTGATTGGAAAAATAGAAAAAAAGAATTATGTCTTTCCGATGCCTCCTATTCCCATGGCTTCCGTTCACTTCTCCCTTTCCTGATTTGTCATCCTGTTTGGTGAAATATTTGTTATTATTGCTGATTTACTAGTTTTCATTGTCGTATTATGTTGCTCCAATGCTGATGTAAATTTCAAGGGGTTGGTGTGTTCTTTGTATTCAGATTTAGAAGCTGAGTTTCATAGCTTGAAGTAGTGCTAGTGCAGTAATTCTGTTAACATGTAATATATGTGGTTATTAAAATGCTGAAATTGAGATGATGATCGCACTGGGCTCTGAGCAGTTTGTTTAAACTGTTTATATTGATGCACAATTGCTGCCTAGAAAGCTATATCTGATCACTATTTTTATAAGTAAGACCGTGCAAACAATGGTACTGAAGAGCGGACAACAAGTATGATTAGGGATTCTTGGTTGCTCGTTTTACTCAAAAAAAAAGGCATATATTCTGCCGCATTTCCACAAGCACAGCACACTTGGTATAACATTTTGTTGTTATGATAGTAATCACAATAGCTCGAATAGATAATCTTTAAAGGCACTAAAGCAAAATGAATATCTACTTATAAAAATGATTTAAGGCAGTTTAAGAGACCCTTCCTTGAGTAATTTTGTAATTTTTAATCAGCCATAAAAGAACTGTGGCTAATAAAATATAGGTAATTTTTCTTATTTATTACTTCCGTTCATTTTTGAATTGACACAACAAAATAATTATTAACATAATAAGTTTATCATTTTATTTTTATTAATTATGAAGCGAATGAATTAAAAAACTTATTTTTAAGAAATTTAATTATTTTTTAAAGTAATTAATTGAAGGTATAATAGATAAAAAAAATTGTCATTTTTTTATTTTATAAAATGGATAAATAATTAAGAACAATTTAAAAAAAAAAATACAAATAATTAGGGACATACGTACTTCTTTGCTGGAAAAAATGGAGACCACGGTTCACATTTATTTTGCCCGGAAAAACAGAGATCATTAATCATATATTTCTCTCTCCCACTTCACCTCCCCACATCCCTTCTTCCCCATAAATTGAAGTGGAAATAGAAAAAAAGAAGAAGCAAATTTGAAATCGAAATAAACAAAGGAAGATCAAAACTTCTAAAAAACCACTATCAATTTAAATGGGAATAACAAAGAAGGCATTAAGAAAAAAAAGAAGATAAAATTCATACATAATATGGCAAATTAACAGTGGTGAACAAGGGTGAGTGTTTGGGAAAGAGACGAAAGGGAGAGGTTTGGGGTGGGCTGCGGAGGGGTGTATAATTTATTTAGTTTTAAGTTGAAAGTCTTTCTTTTTTGATTTTGATTTGTTTATATTCAAAATTCATTTTTATAATTATTTTAAATTAAAATGTCACATGTCTTCATTTGATTTGTTATTTTGCCACATCATATTCATGTGTATTATATGCTTTGTTCTTAATCTGATAGCTGGAATAGGGCTCTTAGTCAAAAGAGAGAGTGCATGTAATACACATGAATATGTTTGTTTGTATGTCTGTTGCTGGGTTGTCCTGATATCTGATATGCTTTGTTCTTAATCTGATAGCTGGAATCTGTGTTTTATCCATCTTAATAATGCGTTTACCAGCTGCTGGTAGCTCTGAGAAACTCCTAAATTCTTATGTATCTGGTTGATTAATAGCTAAATTAGCTAAATAATCTGCCATCTGATTGCCCTCTCTGAAGATATGCTTGATTTTAGCCTTTTGTAGACACATTTCCTTCATTATATCTGCAATTTCCCATGGAACTCTCCAAATCCTTAGTATGATGTTATGTATAGTTAGAGAATTTGTTTCAATCACTAGATTCTGATAACTTTTCTTAGCACTTACGTTCAAAGCTTCTTGTATCGCTCTCGCCTCAGCTACTATATTGGTAGCAAATCCTATTCCTTTAGCTTGAGCATGAAGTATGTCCCCATTCCTGTCCCTAAAACAAAATCCATAAGCACTCTCTCCTGGATTTCCTTTACTTGCTCCATCGGTATTACATTTCACCTGACCCGCATCCGGTGGTTTCCATTTTACAATGTAGTAATAAAGTCTAGGCTTGTACGTTCCTAGTATTGTTACCATCTCAGACCAAGACTTCCCTGTTACTTTAATTTCTGCACTTCTCCCCATTATCAACATTTGTATCTGCTTTGTCACTTGCTGCACCAGTCCTTCAAAATTCAGCTGTCCTCTGTGCTTAATATGATTCCTTTGTTTTCCATAGACTCCACAATATCAAAGCTGGTATGGCTCTAAACACAAACCTAAGTTTGCTAGGAGCTTCAGCGTACCACCAGCACTTGATTGTCTGCATTAGATTTTTTCCTTCTATGTCCAGACCTGCACAAGAAGCAAAGTACCTCCACAACTTTTGGGCTATGTAGGCGGTTAGGAATAAGTGGGACATTGTTTCTATTTGTTGTGTTTCACAACACCAACATCTGGATACAATATTAATTCTCATCCTCCTCAAATTATCATCAGTGGCAATCCTCCCTTTCCATGATCTCCATAGGAAAAAAATGATCTTAAAAGGCAGCCCTTTCATCCATATTAGAGCATATTTTTCTCTTTTCTTCCTCATAACTTCCCATGCCGATTTTACAGAAAAAACCCCATTTGCATTGCTCATCCACCATGGTTTGTCCTGATCTCCACTACTGATTTCCGGCGATATCGTGGTCATAATATGCTCAGTCATTTCCTCCGATACATAGTTTAATAGTTTGTCCTTGTCCCACTGATTTCCAACTATGAAACTTTTGACTTCCATCTCCTCTTCCCCTCTTCTGTCCTCTTCAACATAATACAATGCCCCTTGCTTTGTCCAGTTATCATACCAGAAGCTCGCGTCTCCCGATTTGATATGCCACCATATATTAAGTTCTACATCTTCCCTGATTTTAATCATTTTTTTCCACACATGCGAGGATCCAATCCCCTGAGCCATAATAGGATGCCATTTTTTACAGTATTTATTCCATATGAATTCACTCCATAGTGAATTGGTGGAAGTTCTGAATACCCACCAGAGTTTAGAAAACAAAGCATCTGAAACATCATGGAGCGATCTAAATCCCAAACCACCCTCATCCTTAGGCGAGCATAATGAATCCCATGCAACCCAATGTTTTCCTTTAACTCCTCTTATATGTCCCCAAAAGAATTTAGCTAATATCTTGTGAATCTGATCCACTACCCCTTTAGGAGGATTCATTGCTGATAATAAATAAATAGGCATTGATTGTAGAACATGAGCTATTAAAACATACCTCCCTCCATATGTTAGCAATCTATTCTGCCATCCCATCACACGTTTTGTCACTTTTTTTATGAGATCTTCATAGTGTGCTATCCTCCTCCTCCCGTAGAATATAGGACATCCAAGATATGTAAATGGGAAAGCTCCTTGAGAAATACCAGTAATTCTCCTAATCTTGTGACAGACAGCAATCGGCACATTCTCATGCAAATATACATAACTCTTTGTGATATTAATGAGTTGCCCCGATACATATTCATATCTCTTCAACACTTTCATCACTTTCCTCATTGACCTCTCATGCCCCGAACAAAATAAGATTGTGTCACAGGTGATTAATCTCTTTGCTCCATTTAGGCATGCCAAATCTTCTAAAATTCACATCATCATTCAGTCTGTTAAGACTTCTCTCTAGCACCTCCGCCGCTATGATGAACAATGTGGGAGATAGGGGATCACCTTGCTTCAATCCTCTCGATGATTCAAAGAATCCAAAAGCCTGCCCGTTGACCAACATTGAATACCTATTATTTGATATTAATCTCCATACCATATCAATAATTCTTTTATCAAATCCAAAGTTCCTCATAACTTTTGTAAGGAAAATCCATGACACCCTATCGTATGCTTTTGTCATATCTAATTTCACCACCACATTATGAAATTCATTTCTTCTATTAATATCTCTGATAATCTCTTGAGCTAGGAGAACATTTTCCGCAATACTTCTTCCTTTCATAAATCCCGACTGATTTTGTGATATGATATTAGGAAGAATTGGTGCTATCCTCGCATGCAACACTTTTGACAAAATCTTGTTAGCAAAGGAGCTAAGGCTGATTGGTCTCAAGTCTGCGAACTTAGTAACTTTCTCCTTCTTAGGAATAAGAACCACATTCGTGTGTGTGATAAACTTGGGAATTTCACTACCACAAAAGAAGGCTGTTACCATCCTCCAGATGTCCCCTTTAATTATCTCCCAGTAGGACGGAAAAAATTCGCCAGAGAATCCATCTGGCCCACACGCACTGTCCTTATTTAAGCTGAATACTGCCTCCTTCACTTCCTCCATAGTCGGTGCCTTTGTCATCTCTTCATTTTGCTCTGCCGTTATTATTCTGGGGATCACCTCTAACATAGAAAATTTTTCAGTTCTGTGCCCATCTTTAAATTGTTCCTTGAACACCTTTACTGCCTCCTCCCCAATGTTTTTTGTAGTATGTATTGTGTCCCCCTGGTCCGTTTGGATCTCCGATATCATCAATTTTCTCCTTTTTCCTTTTACATGTGAGTGAAAGAATTTTGTGTTTCTATCTCCCTCTTTAAACCACTGCATCCCAGCCTTTTGCTTCCAATATTCTTCTTCTATCTGATAGTATTTCCTTAGCATCCCCTCAGTTTCAGCTAGCTCTACCTTATTTGCCTCCGTAGGATTTACCTCAATTCGGTTCTCCTTCACTTTAAAAATATCCTCTAAGGTCGCTATTTTCACAAAAATGTTACCATATGTTTCTTTGCTCCAGATTGTTAGTGCCCGCTTCAGCTTTTTCATCTTCTGTTGAACTACATAAAACGGGCTTCCAATCACAGTGGCATCCCATTGTTGCTGCACCACATCATTAAACTTCTTGTGAGTTTTCCAGAAGTTCAAAAACCTAAAAGGTTTCACTATTTCTTCCTGTACATTCTCACACATCATATGTAATGGAGCATGATCTGATCCCTGTCTTATCAAGTGATGAATTTCACTTGCTGGAAATTGTTGCATAAACTCTTGATTCCCTAGCACCCTATCCAGCCTTTTGAAAATACAATCTTCCTCGATCCTGCCATTCCACCAAGTGTAAGAACTACCTTTGAAATTAATCTCAGAAAGACTGCAAGAGCTGATACATTGAGCAAAATCAGCAATTTCATGTTGTGTAACTGGCAGTCCTCCTAATTTCTCTGTTCATCTAGAATCACATTGAAATCACCACCCACAATCCATGACATCTCTACAAATTCCGCAATTTCTTCCAAATCTTCCCAAAGTTCCAGTCTCTCGAGTGCACTACATCTGGCATATACTGCTGTAATAACAATCTCCTTTTGACATGTTACATGTCGGAATTTGATTGAGATTTGTTGTAACAAGTCACGTACAACTTCACCCTCCCATTCCGAATTCCAGAAGATCCATATTTTTGAAGATGTATTCACTACTGCATTCTCCATCCCTAATTTTTTCCTTTACTTCTCTAACTCTTGAGGCCCTTGAAAAGGTTCCATTAGGGCTATGTATGAATAATGATGTCTCCTCCTAAGATCCATAAGACGCTCAAAAGATTCTTGAGTGTTCACAGACCTTATATTCCAAAAACATAGTGTTTTTATCATCATTTGGATGGTGAAGACCTTGCCGAGCTACTCCTTGTATTTATTTGACTTGTCTTTGCTCTTGTGTTCTTCCCTTTTCTGACTGTGTCTCCCAGCGCTTTCACATGTCTAGGTGACAAATCACCTGTGGCACTTACTTCCTTTACCGATTCTGTCAAATCATCTTCCTCCTCCTCTATTTTATCATCATTGAATTGTATCATCTCCCTTGACTCTCCTTCTTGCTGTGTATCCTCTGTATCCTTGTTCAAATCTAAACTCTTCATTTCTGAATTGACTTGCCTTGTTCCTTGTACCTCCAAATCTTCTGAGTCTCCTATGATCTCCAATGATTTAGTGTTTTCCTCTTCCCCAACTTTGTCATTTTCATTCCTTTCCCCACTAATCTCCAATTTACTGTCTGTCTCTTTTCTTTGTGAATTCTCCTCTACAGTCCTTCCGTCATCTTTTGCCTCTTCGATTGCTTTACTGCCACTTTTTCCAGCACTTGGTAATTTTTGCTTACCAAAAGATTCCTCCATCCTTTTCGTGGCTGACTCCTTTGGCACCTTTGTTTCTCCATGCTGAGTGCCTTGAGTTTCCTCAACTTCATCTTTGTCCTCCAAGGCACTGTACATATTGGCATTAAACACTTTTTCCCCTTTCTTTCGATTATCTTTTTGGTTCCAGCGTTGGACCAGACCCCCTTTGTTAGTGTATTTACCTCGTCCCCCACCTCCTCTATTTCTTTGTTCCTGAAACTCATTCTTCTTGTGCTCCCCTTTGTCTCCTATCTCCTTCTGTGTTCCCATATCAGCTTTCTTATCCTTGATGCTTTTGTCATTTCCCTCCTTCTGTTCCTCCTCCTTAGGATACAATTCTGGATGTAGCACATAACATTCCTTCTCATTATGTCCCTGCAACTTACAGTTCTTGCAGTACTTCGGGATATAATCATAATTGAGTTGAATCCATTTTTCTTTGATTTCATCTGTAGTCTTGTTTCTCACGCCAATGTTGATTCTTTTGGGGAATTCCCCAAGCAAATCCACTTCTACCTTCACCCTCGCACAACTAGGTCTTGTCTTATTCCATGTAGCCATATCCACCTGCAATGGCTTTCCTACTGCAGCTGCTAAGGAGAACACCGTTTCCTTTCCGAAAAAATTTGGGGGCAGCGATGGAAAAGATATCCATGCAATAGCAATTGTGGTTTCCTCTTATGGATCAAACAATGGATCCCATTTAAGGGTACGCATCGGATAGTACCAGTTCTTGTGGCCTATGTAAAAATCAGGTTTTGACAATAAATGGACATAGTCCTCCATACTTGGTTCTTGAGTTCACATTGTTTTGGTAACAATTTTCTTAGTTCCTGTAAATCAGGCCATCCATAAGAGAATTTCCCTATCACAGCAAATTGTAGATCTTCATTCACTATCATCTGTGACACTTCCTCCTCCTCCCAAATTACTCGTGGTTCTCCATGCAAATAAGATATAGGCTTTCGCGGTATCGATAACTTTTTCAGAGTCGTAGCTTGTAAAGTGGCAGCATAATTCATTCCTCCTGTGGTTGGCATTGGGTTGTTAGCAAAGTTCTGCTGAACAGCCTCCTTGGAAGGCTGCCCAGTGGCCGGAGTGGCCATTAGCGGCGGTGCTGACGTAGGTTTAGGGGGTTACTTATTTTTAGGTTTTAATTCATTTATCGATCAATATAAAAAATTCAAACTTTATGTACCACGCCACTGTGACAAACACTATAGTCCCATGCAATTCAATTATATTGACTAAAGTCACATGTAATATATATATAAATTTAATCACAAAACTATAAGTTCCATTCAATATGGTTTCCTCAAATATAGAGATATTAACGCAAAAATCAACAGGAAACTCAATTTTATTACAATTTGCAATAATAAAGAAAGAAGACGACATGTTAATTGTTTGATTAATTAATAACTAATCAGTGCTTTAAACATAAGTACTCCAATAAATGCTTCAGAATTGGGCATTTCCTGGGTAATTGAAATCAAAAGGAACAATGGAAGCACAATAATCAATAGCTTGATTCATACTCGAAGTAGACGCCGCCGGCATTGAAGAAGAACCATTTATCATACTCAATTCATCACATCTCATGTTTACTTTCTTCTTCAATTCTTCCAATGCACACATAAATTTCTCAAGTTCCTCAATTCCCATATCATCAGTCGATTCATTCCACCAAAATCCTCCTCCATTATTACTACCACCATTCACCATCTTCGATTCATCAATAACAATCTCCTCCTTTACCTTCTTCTCCGCCTCCAATTCTCTACAGATCTGAGAATAATATGCATTGCTCTGTTGCACATAGTTGAACTGATCATCGCCGGCGGATTCTACTTCATCTGCTGCTGATTTTCCGGTGAGGTACCGGTTAATGACGGCGTCGGCGCTGGGATGACCAAAAGTGAATAAACGCTGTCGTTTTAGCGATTGAACCATAATAGCGATTTCAGCACCGGTTAAGATGCAAAGTTCACTGGCTTTTTTGAAGAGACCTAAACGGCGTTTGCTAAAGGTAACGTGCCTACTGTTTTGATTTGCTATTGGTTTAATTGCAATTTTCCTCCGCCCTTGAGTTTTCTTAACGGCGACGGCGACGGCGGCGGAGTTGACGGCGTTGGTATTATTATTATTATTAATATTCATGGTGGGAGTAAAAGGTTAATTATTATGGCTTGGTAAAATTGGAGATTTTTTATAATTTATAGAGAGTATATATCGTGTAAAAAATAATAATAATAATAACGTGTAAATCGAAGATTTTATTTTACAAAGAATCGGAGAATATTTTATTTACTCGTTTTAAATTGTAGTTTTAGGAAGGAATTGGGTTACAAATTTGGAAACTATTATTATGGGAGAAATAATAAGGAATTGTTTTTCCTAAATAGGAAAGAAAAAGAGTTATTGGGGGAACTTTCCTATAATTTTGGGTACTAATTGGAAAATAAAAATAAAATATTCGCCTAGGATTTTTTCTTACCACATGTGCATTAAGGTGTTTATTAGACGCACTTTTGATATAATAACAAGTATAATCACCGTAAAATATCAAGTCTGAGAATTATTTAAAAATAAAAAATTCACAAACAAAAAATATATCAAATTTGAATCTCCTTTAATGTTATTTTACGTTTTACCGCTTCTGAAATTTAAATAAATTATATTCCATCAATTTTCCTAAACCACATCATGCGGATTTCATATTTCAAACAATGGTTATAAAATCCAGTCTCCATCTGATATTCAGCTATGAGCTCGTCGCATGGGATTTATCTAATGTGATTTACATTTTTTGTATGACTTGCGAGCTTTCGCATAGTGAGCACTGAGCAACAAAGCAACCTGATAAACAAAGCAACATAGGAATATATTTCTACTTAGATATCACCAAGCAAGGTGAAGGTAAGAAAAGTAAAAATAAATAAATAATGGAGATAGGTTCAAGTGCTAAGTTGGCTTTCTTGCTTATTCTTTTTCTTGCTGCATCTTGTAAGTTCTTAACCTTCTTTTCTTTATTATATATGCATAAATAACATATAAAGCAAATAAATATACCATATAGGTGTATCAAATGAGTGAGTTTGGACTAAATTTGGGTGAAGCTAAAATGATCGAGTTTATAAATGGGCAAATTATTAATCCGTTAAAAAATTACTTGATTTGAAATGATTTGAGTCAAAGATAGGCTAAACAAACAAAATTTTACGAGATTTGCGAGTATGGTCTAGTTAATTTTTGGTGACATATTACCCATGTAATTGTATTTGGGTGTAAGGGTGTTAAATTGTCAGGTTAAAAGGTTTTTGAGCTAAGCTGGGCTCTTACCAAGTTTAAATTTCATTTATTTTTTTCCTATAATTAATTTAATTACCAAATAAACTTTATTTTATTATGGCTATATTTAACAATAATTTTAAGAATATTTTAACAAGATTTTCTCATGGTTCAATATATTACTGAACCTAAATCAATCCATGATCTGAATTGTATCGATTAAAATGGACTAAGTTAATGATGGAACGGTCATTGGCCCGCCCAAGTTTAAGTGGATTGGATGAGTCATATTTTCATGGACTAATCGTAACCTTGTATCCAACTAACAAAATGTGAATTTTTATTGTTATAGTGATTGCATGTTCAAGTGGGGAAGAGCAGGATTTGAAAGAAATGGCAATATTAGGAAGGTGGGAATTTGTGTTTGATACACCTATTCCTAAATAAATATAGATGCTTGGATTTATTCCTTGTATCTTACTAAAAAATATATATCATATATTACTAAAAGTGGGAAGCTCCAAAGATGAAAAGTTAGATTATCGTTTTACCCTTAGGCTAAATTAAACATTTAATTAATTAATTATTAAATAATAATATTTTAATTATTATTTGAATTTTAAGTTATTTATTAGAAAGACAACGAAATAATCATTAATAATGTCTTAAATATTAAATAATAATATATATATACACTCCTAGGCTAAATTAAACATCTAATTAATTAAATATTAAATAATAATACTTTAGTTATATTTTGAATTGTAGGTTATTAGAAAGGCAATGAAAGAACCATTAATTAAATTGTAATATATTTATCATTTTACTCATATTATTTTATATATATATATTATCATTTCACCCCTATTTTGTATCAAAATATAATTAAAACATCTAATAATCTATCTTATTCATATAACATTTATATTGCAATTAAATTCATTGCATGTCTGCTCTCTTTTTTTTTTCCAGAAAATAATTAATTACATCATTTTTTTTGCGCATGCATCTTTAGTTAGGAGCTCACTTTTATAATTTCATATATTTAATCTTCTTATTCTTATTTCTTAATCTTGACCTTTCAAATTTCTCACACAAATAAAAAAAAAGAATACAAAATGAGTTATTATTCCTTAAAGACAAGAAATTAAAGTAGATTCACGTATCTTTTAAAGTTAAATTTCATGCTCTATTTATTTTATATTTATTTTAATAGTATTTGACCTTTCAATTTTCTATGTGACTTTTCATGTTTCCGTAATTTTTGTCCTATAAATTTAACTTTTTCAAGAAGGACTTTTATTTACTACTCCTACAATTCTTGTGTGTGGGAGCTCTAAACAGGTGAAATAATGTCACAATTTGTGGTGAAAGTTGTGAGATCCACTTATACAGTCACGAGAATAGACAAGAATTCAATTACTGAAGTATCAGAGCTTGGTGTGTTAGCTTTATACTTATTTGTAGTAATTAGAATTATAATAAGACTTTTCTATCTCTCTTCATATAGTTGAATTGTTGTTTTGTCAGCAACTTGCTTTAATTTCAAAATTTAATTTTGTATGCTTAAATATTCAGTTTTCATTATAGAGACACAAGCAAAAAGAAATGTCTAATTGTCTTGCTCATGTGTATCTATTTTTTTTTGTTCTTTGTACTTATAATTTTACATATACATTAACTTTCATCTTTAAGAATGAATGTGATAAAATGTTTACTCTTTTTTTTTTTTGGAAAAAAAGAAGAAGGTGAAAAATATAACATTAGATTAATGGTGGATAAGTTATGTATGAAGAGAAAATTAAATTCTATATAAAAATAGTAGTTATGTTCATAAATATCCTGATTTTCAAAATATAAAATAATAAGACTTTTTATACCTTAGTTTTAAATATTTATAATTAACTAATTAGTTTAAACTGCTTGTGGATAAAAAAATAATATAATATTTTGAACACATTCATTATAATTATCATGAGATTCAAAAGGCAAAGTAAAAAAGTTGAAAGGTTTTGTTTTCCTTTCACTCAAATTAATCTTACACCATTTTTGGTACAAAAAGTAAATAATCTCCTCTCAAGCTTTTAATTGAAGAAACATTAATATTGCACCACGATTTGCAGAGGATTAATCTCATGCAATCTTTTGATCTTTTAACATTATTCTACCAACAAAAAAGGAACTTCTAACACTATTGAGAAATTTAATTTAGATAGTTATCTTTTTCTTTTTGCTTTACAAACTTATTTTTTGACTTATAAATAGAGTTTATTTTATTAACTTCTGATATTATTATCTCGGTGCATTCACTTAGAGGTCATGAAATTGGAATGTCACAATTAGTAGTAAGACAAAGTAAGAAAGCTCAATTAGACATATTTTATAAAAAAAGAACTCAAATCATGTTTTTTAATAGTATTTTTTTTTAAAGAAATAATATACTCATTAATACGGGTTACACGCGTAAAGTGCATGTCCAGAAACTAGTATATATATATATATATATATATGCTTGGTGTGTTTAACATCATATGTTTGATGTATCTGTAACTCTAAATAAATTGTGCTTCAAAATTGAATGGTGTTGGGCTTGGATTATGTTTTTTTGTTTATTTGGTTTAAATTTAGTAAAAATTACCTAAATATACATCTTATTTTATCATAATATCTAAGTTCCCTATCATTTAAAAAGATTCAAAAATCTCCTCTCGGATACATCACTCCTCTCTCGCTGATACATCTCTATCTCCCTCTCGAATACATCCCTCCCCTCTCTAATACATCCCTTCCCTTACGGATACAATCCTCTCCTTTCTAATACATCTCGCCCCTATGTATCCAGCTGTCCTATTCCCTCTCTGATACATCCCTCCCTTATGTATCTAGATGTCTGTTGATGTATCCAGAAGTCCAGTGATGTATCTGAAATCCATAAATTTTAAGGGATTCTTGTAATTTGAAAAATAGTAGGGAAATAATGTAATTAGATCTTAATACTATGAGATTTATGTAAATTACCTTAAATTTAACCGATCGACTAAATACATAACATAACCTTTAAAAGAAGAGAAAATTATCTAGTTAGATAAACATCTCTTTCATACCTGCTTAATCTCTTTATACTTTTAAATAATTACATATACTTTAAACTAATTACACAATCACCTCTTTCTTTTCTCTAACCCCCTCTCTCTCTCTCTCTTTTCAACTCACTCCCCCTTCTTTCTGCACGGATACACTGATGAGTGTATAAATGCATCTTTGAATACTGGATACATGCATGCATCTTTGAATACTGGATACATGCATGCATCTTTGATATCAGATACATATATTTGTGCACAAATACACTAAATATTTGATATCAGATACACCAATGAAATTGATACTGATACACAAATACATAAAATTTGCAAAACTCAGATACATTCTGAAAACAAAGATCCTTAGGGAGAGAGACGGGTGAGAGAGTGAGTGTATCTCATGTACATGCGAATCAAATTTGAATACTATATATCGGAAACGAATTATATCTAATTTGACCCGCATGTATACAAGATACATATATTTGAACCCGTTAGATATATGTATCTGGCGAACAAAAAATGGTACAAAAGATAATTTGTTAAACTAGTGTGCCAGGATGTAATTACAACCTAAACTAATGCGATTTGTGTTGTTTCCTTAAAAAATGCTTATGCCTTGAGACAAACAATTAGGTAGAGCTACTAAAACAATATGGTCCAATCCATTTGAGTTCAATCCCAGCAAGGTGAAGAATCCAATAACTCAATCCAGCCCAACTCATCATTTTAAAGAGTCTCCAAAATGCTAGTCCAATCCAACTTTAAGTGTAATGGTAGGTTGGACAGTGTTTTGTAAACTCATTCGTTAGACAGAAGGATCTTCAGATCTACAAATCGAAATAAAAAAGTTCCAAGTACCCAACTGTTGGATCAATTACCTCTTCTTCTTTCATTTTTTAATTTATTGTGATTAGCGTATTGAAGTGGTATAATGGTGGTCCGAGGCGAACTCAAAATTTGAAGATGACGGGGACACTACTAAAGACAGATACGAGTTAGTCGAAGCACCTTCATCGAAAAATATTGTCAAATAAGTATAAAATCGAGTGTACATATAAATATAAATTAAACGAAATGTAACATAGTTCACTCTATGATTAGATAGTCTTGACCCTTAGTCTACACTTTGAGATTGCTAGTTTGAATACAAGTTACAAAGAAGCGCAACAAACAATGTTGAACCACTACACCAACTCAGTGTATGTGTTATAATGTGCATATTTAATTATATGATCCTTATTTAGGAATATACGTTTGCACGTGCACCCACTACCTCAAAGGTGGGTCCGCCTCTGATGGTGGTTGTTCGATGTATATATGGTGAATGTGTATAATAGTGTCATATACATTATAATAAATAGAGAAAATCACGCAATTACACGACTTAAGATGACATAATCTTTAAAAATTTCTATCATTTGAATTAATTACAAAAATTCCATTTTTCCTTCTCTCTCTCTTAACATCCTAATATGTCACTCCACCTCTATCAGATACATTACAACTTTGTTGGTGTATAATGTATTTGGTACAAATGTTATTGTTGATACATAACCTCAATTATTTCAAACCTAAATCAGTATAAATTTGCTTTATAGTTATGAATCTGATACGTAATTTATATATCTGATACATAACTTATGTATCGTTTGCTATGTATCGGGAAAAGGAGCAATGTATCCGTGAGTTTTGAAAAATTAAAATTATTATAATTTAGAAAACTTTCGAGATAAAATGTAATTAACACCCAAATTGTTGGGGTTATTTCTGTACTTTATAGTGATTATATAATGTGTATTGTGCTGAAATTTTGATTGTGATTGACTATTTGCACCACACGATGGATAAGCCCATCAAATTTGACATTTATAATAATGGCACTTCCACTCCAACAAGTCGCAATTCAAGTAATATTCCATCAAAAAAATGTGAAAGAGGGAAGAGTAGTATAGGATCATGGAAGAACATCAAAACAAAAGATGAAAAAGTTGCTTCTTTGCTAATTGCCAAATTTTATTTGGAGGTACTCATCAACACATAAAATATCTTTTATTGATCAGTGGTGTTGTTTTGCCACAAAGATTTTCAAATATATTTGATTTTAAAAAAAAAAAAAATAGTGTTTGGCCATACAATTTGTTATTATTTGACAAATATATTTGGCAAACATCTCAAGTTCAAGCATTTGAATTTTTTTTTAAAATTTAAAAATTACCCCAAATTTTTATATTTTATAAAAACACCTTATCAATCTGAACTAATATCTATTTGTCAATCAATACGTGATACGTTTGAGTATGCGATTAATGTATTGCTTTTGTCAATATTGTTGTTTTTGTTGTTTATGTTATAAGATTATTTTTTAACAAAACATGTTTATTATAAAATGACAATACAAATTTATGAGTATACTTTTTTTTATTATTTATTTTTACAAAATTTATGGTTAAACACATAGTAAAACTTCACCAAAAAATGACTTACCAAAAATATTTAAGAAATTATGGTGAAACGCTAGCTTTGGTTAGGTTTTTTATCATATATAACCTATCCACAAGGTTTGTTCAGTTAGCATCAAAATGGCAAAATAAACGATGGAAAAGTCAAAATAGAAACTTTCTTTGGAGGTCCCAATTAAATCCATAAACTATCCTATATAGTTTGAACTTTAGTACGCGTTATTTCCACGATATTTCCATAAGAAAATGACTAGATTTTTTTTATTTGACTAGCTTGAAACAAATTAAGACTTTGGTCCTTCGCATTATTTTTGGGTGGTCTTTGATTTTTATCTTTCAAGTTTATAGTTTTAAATTTTTTGTCCACAAGAGAGTAATTGAAAATATCTTTGACATCGAAAAAAATAGAGAAAAAAATTACAAGGCACTAATGAAAGACATAACTTAGTTCTTATGGAAGTTATATCGATAGAAACATAAATACAATTTCAAAACTCATAAAGTTATGTCATGACTTACACTTATTCCTAAAGAACTTTTGTCATAATTAGTTTAGACAAGACAAAAGCTGTCTAAATTTATATCTTGCGAATTAGATATTATATCGAACAAGTTGCCTGGCGAAATTAGGTCATGATTAAAGATACTTTTACCCACAAATTTTCATTATATGAAAAGCATTGACAAAAATTAAAGATCGTCAATTTAAGAGAAAAATTAAAGATCATTCCGAAATCGGGACAAACAGTGCAAAAACTTGATTGGGACTTGTTAAGTATTAGGTTAGCTTTTTTATCCTATAAAACCTCATCTGAAGGCTTGTTCCATTAAAATAAAAAATGGCAAG
The DNA here is from genome assembly GCA_029582245.1 of Solanum etuberosum. NCBI lineage: Eukaryota > Viridiplantae > Streptophyta > Magnoliopsida > Solanales > Solanaceae > Solanum > Solanum etuberosum. The sequence goes on along the minus strand of JAJONR010004531.1, from coordinate 49,508 downwards.
TTTAGTAGGAGGAGACAAATACAGAGACTACTTGAGTGATGAAGACCTCAAAAACACCAAATGGAGAAATGGACCTCCTAGTTATGATGTTGTTGATAAGCTCTTTGAACAAGAAAGAACTCAGGTATGTTTTTTCTCGATATATCCCTCCCCTCTCGGATACATCTCTACCGTATGTATCTGAATGTCCTATCCCCTCTCTGATACATCCTTATCCCTTCTCTGATACATCCCTTCCCTCTCGGATATATCCCTCCCCTATGTATCAGGATGTCTGCTGATGTATCTGGTAGTCTAGTGATGTATTCGAAATTCATAAATTTTAAAGGATTTTTGTAATTTGAAAAAAAGTAGAAAAATAATGTAATTAACTCTTAACACTATAGGATTTATGTAAATTAAGTTCATTGATATACTAATAGATAATGGATTTGCCTCTATTCATTTTTAGGTATGGGCTGAAGGATCAGTTGAAGATAAAGTACAAAGGCTATTGAAGACTTGGGAAATGGAATTAGTTCACAAAATAGATCCTAATGACATGAAATCTGTTGATCCAACAAAGTTCAAGAAGAGTGTCAATGGTACTCTTTTGTTACATTTTGTCTATATATAATTGCCTTCATCATTATAATTCAGGGGGGAAAAAAGAGTAACCTAAATGTAAGTGTTACTCTTATTAAAAAAGGAAAGTTTGCTATATACATAGTTTGATGTTGTCATAGCTTTGTGTCTGTTATCCTTGCGTAGGGGTCATGCTAATATTCTCTGTATCGTTCTTTGATCATTTGAGAGAATTTTCTCTAATAATTTTTATAGGAAGGAAAGGGCTAACACCGGAAGAAGCTATAAAGCTTGGTGGTGGTTATAACACATTCCTACAAACTTCATTGCCAGAAAATCTCAGAGTCTACAATCCTGACGATGAAACATTTGAATCATCACAAAATGTTTTTAGATCGATATTTATACGTGGATTCGCGATCGAAGTCCTTCATGTTTATTCAGGACCACCAGAAATTGTGTACAAGTTTAGGCATTGGGGTTACATGGAAGGTCCATTTAAAGGATATGTTGCAACTGGACAACTTGTTGAGCTCTTTGGGATTGGCATTTTTGAAGTACTTACCATAAAAACTATCTTCTTCTTTTTTTTTAAAAATAAATAAATTATATTTTTGAATTAATTGAAATATGTTGTGTTTGAAACAGTTGGAGAAAGAGAGTAACAAGATTGTCAAGGCAGAGTTCTTTTTTGATAGAGGAGAATTGCTTGGGCCACTTATGAAAGGAGGAAAAAATGGTGAATCCACAAGTGAGATGGCATTATTGGAGGCCTCAAAATGCCCTTTTATGAAATAAAATAAACTACTTTCAAGATTTGTTGTTCAAATTATGGATTGTGTGTAAAAGTCTATGGTTATGTTTAAGTTTTTAATAGAAATAGGTGCAAATGTGTAATTTCCCTTTGAAGTTTATTAATGTTTCTTCAACAGTCAAATGAAGATTCTCGTTAGAAAGCGTTTTACTCTTCAATGTAAAATCAGTAAGGTTGTGGTGGAGTCACTATATTAAAAATAATTTTTAGCGGTAATTAATTAATGACAATTGACATTTTTTGTAAATGTCCCTAAAGCCTGATCCAATGATCATTAACTAATGCTGATAAAGACTTTAACACTCTTTGTTGATGTGTAGATTATTGTCGCTAAAAAATATTTTTGCTATAGTGAGTGGTAAGTACTTCTTCATACTTAACCAAAGCTCTTGGATTTGAGTCCTCTTGGGTATGAAGTCAACTTTGTTAGGGAGCATTTTTTTTTTATGTTAAGGAGCGTTTTACCCCCAATATAAAACTTTTCAGCGCGAATTTCAATTTAATCAGGATTCAATCCAATACGAATACCGGACAACGAACGAGAAACCAAAAAGAAATCCATTATGTTTTGAAAGAGTCAAAGCATGTCTTCTTTAATTAGGATTATTTATGCAATTCAAAATTACTTTAATTATAAAAAATAATTATTGGTAACACTTTTCATCATTTCATTTAGTCTTGTGTTTAAAATTAAATTGTACAACAAAAGAAACGAAGAAAGAAAAGTTTGGATTAGCATGAAGTTTCTAATGATTTGACCATCTTACTAACTTTGAACCTCACTATTGCATTTGAAATAAGATTAACTTCACTACTTTAGTTCTAAAATAGACTACAATACATAAATTAACTCCCACCTATTTCATAATAACCCAAGACTATTATACATATTTACAACCTTAGTAATTACTTCATGTGTTCTGTTTTAAAATACCAATATCTATATCTTATAATTTTAGAATAAATTTGACGAATAATTCTCCTCCATGCACTTTGAAACGAGGATGCACACTAATTTAAATAGAAAGCACAATTCATCTGTAATGACTCGGAATGTTATTTTTAGAAATTTTCGCAAAACTATCATTATACTCTTTTCGATAGTTGCTCCGAGTCTTTTCTGATTGGGTTGTAAAGTTGGTTTTGAAAGTTTAGAAAAAATTTGAGATTCTTAGAAGTTTTTAGTTATGGTAGGCTTAAAGTTGTTAAAAGTGGTTTTCGAAGTCAATCGGAGTTTCGAATCTCAGAATGGATTTCTGTCAGTTCCATCTACTCCGAAATGCAGAATTTGATCTAGGAGCCACATCGGTTTCAGATTCGGAGTTGTTTCGTAGATTTGAGGTCTTAAGTTGGAAGTTGATGAGATTTTAGCCTTTGGGTTGACTTTGTCAACATTCGGAGTTCAGATGTTTGGATCGGATTTTGACAGTCCCGTAGGATTCGGGGGATTATTTTAGGGCTAGGGGAGGTCTTGGTTGAATTTTCTGAGCTTCCCAGCTTAGTTTGGTGTTTTTAGGTGTTATGTTAGTTTATTGCGACTTTCACGGGTTTCAGGTAAAGAAGACCTCAAATTTGTGTTTCGATAGATCCATTGAGTCCGAAATGTCGAGCTTAGTTTGGTAGCATATTTGATTTGTGTGTACGGGGTTCCAAACGAATCCCGAAGATCCATTCAGAGACTTATTTATTGGCTAATTTTCTAATGTCTCATATCTGATGTGCCTCGCGTTCGCGAAGGGTTGGCTGCTTTTGCGACCTTCACGTTAGCGAAGATCTGATCGTGTTCGTGAGGGGTCGAGTTTTTCGACTCTCGCGTTAGCGAGGGTCGGCTCGCTTTCGCGATAGGCCCATCGCGTTCGTGAAGGGTCATTTTTGTCACACCCCAAATTTTTTTTGAACTAAGACTCGAACCCTTCTTCATTGTGAATAGGATTTTACCTAGAAATTTAAAATTTCTAAAGTATTAAGGTCAGGTCACTAGATATAGCACTTTGAGTTCCAAAAATAATTAAAGAGAATTCATTCAAGTCATTCCTTAGTTCTTCTAAGTTTTGGGTCAACTTCAAATGACTATAACTTTCAGTACATGATGAGTAAGGAGACCCATAAAATATCAAATGAAAGATCTCTGAGTCTTCTTTCCAACGCCACCGAGTTTGCTAATTTTTGAGCTCGTATGAGGGAGATATGCCCTTTTGTAGTCATGATGTCCATTTAAGGAAAGTTATCTGAAAATAGGAGGGGTATTTTAATCTTTTCCTTACCCCCACTTATTCTAAACGCGAATTTTACCCAACTAAGGGTCTAAACTGATTAGAATCAGTTTCATTCATCCCCAAAAGCGTTTAGGGTTTTAGAGAGAAGATTCAAGAGGAGAAAAAGTTCAAAGTTTCAAGCGTTCGTTTAAGAAATTCAAGATTTCGCCAAGAACCTAGTTATTTGAGGTATGTAAGCTTCCATAGTGTTGGGTTTGTTCGCCCACACGCCAATCATGAGTTTTTTTTACGAATTTCATCCATGAGATTAAGTATGTTGATAATCTTGTTGAGTTCTTAAGGTTTTGTGCTTCGTTCTTTGATAATGAAGTTCTTGTTGAGTTCTTGAGGTGAGAGTTGTGAATTTCTTGACTAATATAAGGCTCAAAACAATTAGATTTTCATCTTTTAATCCATCATTCTCTTCTGTCTCAAACCCTAGGCAAAACCCTAAGGAAAAATCAAAGTAGAAGACTCCATTCAAGATTTTTTCAATCTTTTTCAAGATTCTTTCAATTCAATCTTTTTCAAGATTCTTTCAATCTTTTTCAAGATTCTTCTTCAATGTAAGTCCTTCTCCAAGAATTTCATTCTTTGCAACTCAAATTCCTTCATACAATTATGAGTCACTAATGAAAATTACAATTCTTGGTCATAGAGATTTCAAGAAACTAATTCAAGAATCTCAAGAAAGGTTTTCTTGATTGTTTACCTTCAAGCTAGGGTTTCAAGACTTCTAATCAAGATTCTTCAAGAACCTTGTTCTTCCAGGTAGGTAAGGCTATCATAGTGTTGGTCTAGTTCGTCCTCGCGCCCTACATCTACTTTCAGATCAGTAAAAGAGTAATCTAGGATTCTTTTCCTAGATTTGAGTATTCTTGAGATAAGTTGATTTTGAGTTCTTGAGTTCATGTTTCTTTTAAAAATTCTATTCCTAATTATTGAATTTCTATATTGTTATTGAGATCCTAGAGTTGATTTGTTCATGTCTATATTTCAGCTGAACCCTATTTTGAGTTATAAATTTTGAAAAGTTTTTTTTTAAAGCCAACACTTGAGTTCTTAAACAGAGTTTTGAGGAAGTAAGTATGAGAATGAGAAAATTTGTATACATGAGTCCATATTGTTATGTCGACCCTTGAATCAAGTCGTTCATGCCCATAAATTCTGCATGAACTCCATAAATTGAGTATCTTTGAGAGAAGTAGTATTTTCAAGTTCTAAGTTCTTGAGTATTGAGTTCCTAACCCTTTTGAGATTATATTTCTAATTGTGGGACTACTACATGTCACCCATGAAGGTCCTTGAGTTGAGTTGTTCATGCCCATAATTCTGCATGAACCCTATGAGTCGAGCAGTCTCGAGATGAGTAGTATCATTGAGTTCTTGAGTTCAGGAGTTGTTGAGTTTCAAGTATTGAGTTTTATATATATGGTTATTTAAAACCTTGAATTGAGTCGTTCACGCTCATAATTCGGCATGAACCCTATTTTGAGAAGTCTTTTACAATCACTTTAAACTTGTTTTAAGACTTGAGCACTTGAGTTTGAGAAAGAGTAGAGTTGAGTTCATTTTTTCAAAATGAATATATGGGAACTAAGTATTTCCAAGAGTAAATGTTTTTACATTTAAGCAGAGAGGAAACATCGATTTTCAAAAGAGTTTCATGAGAAGTTTTTAGTACAGTCTCTTAGAAGAGAAAACCTTTTGAGTAATAATCTCAAACCACAAAAAGAGTTATGTTTTTAAACATATGAGCTAGTTATATTTTGGGAGTAGTATTGAGCACCGATATGGGGGTGAGTTTGGACAACTCACAGCCCCCATAAACCATGTAGCCAACGTGGGTAGAAAGGGTCATACTTTTTAGATTATTCCTTAATGTTTTTTAGCATAGACTAGTGGATCCACTTAGTAGTAAGTTTTATACCCCGACAAAGTATAGGACAGTTCTGGCAGCGTGGGCTAGACGTTGTATCATCACATAGCTCATAGTAATGGTTGTCGGTTAGAGAATCTCCCACAGGGTTATATTGTATTTTTATATACAAAGTGAGTTATTATTGTATTCTTCAATACATTGAGTTGTTATCTATTGTTTTAAAAGCTTTCTATTGCATCTTTTATTATTGTTTTATCCAGAGTTGAGTATCTTATTGTTGAGTTGAGCCTTATTTTCTCTGAGTTGAGTTGAACTATGTTTCACTGAGTTGAGTATCTTATTATTGAATTGAGCCTTATTTCTCTGAGTTGAGTCGAACTATGTTTCACTGAGTTGGGTATCTTATTATTGAGTTGAGCCCTATTTTCTCTTAGTTGAGTTGAACTATGTTTCACTGAGTTGAGTATCTTATTATTGAGTTGAGCCCTATTTTCTCTGAGTTGAGTTGAGTTGAGTTGAGTTGAGTTGAGTTAAGTTGAGTTGAGTTGAGTTGAGTTAAGTTGAGTTGAGTTGAGTGAGTTGAGAAGAGGTAAGTATGTTTCTTTTCCATCCGTTCAAGCTTATGTTTATGTTTTAGAATTCCCCTTACATGCTCGTACATTTCATGTACTGAGCCATTTGGCCTGCTCGTTTCATGATGTAGATATATGTATTCAGGATCATCAACAGGCGTTTCATTGAGGGCATGTTATATTCCAGTCAGCTTTTGTGAGCCTTCTTATATTCCAGAGGACTTCACATTTATCTTACAGTTAGTAGTTTTGAGATGTCGTGGGTCTTGTCCCGATATCCTTCTGTAATAGTAGAGGATTCATAGATAGACAGAGTTGATGATTTTCTGTATTTACTTTTATTTTGAATATTGTGCAGACTTTTAAAAAGGTTTAGTATTTGAGTTTATTGAAATTATTTCAGTTTTAAGACTTTGTATGCTTGAGTTAGTCTTTTGCTTGTAGTCAGCCATGATGAGGGTTCGCTTGGGGACCAACAATGGTTCTCCAGTGCCGGCCACGTCCAGAGTGTAGACTCAGATCGTGATAATTTTATCCGAGGGTTGCATTCACGATCAGGTCGTCGCATTCGCAAACCTAAGATCGTGCTTGCGAGACCCCTGGCAGTGTCTTTTCAAAATTTAGGTTTCAACCCCATTATCCATTTTCAAACTTTGAGAGCTCGATTTTGATAAATTTAATGAGTTTTTTCAAGATACATTACGATTTCTAATTCCCTAACTCTTTTCCCCATTATTTAGTTCATGATTTTGATGATTAAACATGAATTTTGATCCCAACTTGAAGGATTTTTGAAAGAATTTGATGATATTGGACTGATTTCAACTCCGTTTTCAAAATGATTTTCACCATTAGTTTTCAAATATTTTGGGTAACGCATTTATGTCACAAATTTCAGATTTAACCTTCAATTTCGAAATCAAGTTTTTGGGTCGATTTGACCCTGTTTTCTAAATTGCTTGATATAGTTGTTGTTAGTTTCAAAATCTTATTGTGAATACTTGCTTGAATATATTGTGTTGATTTAGATACTGTTCGAAAGGGAAAAGCTCAAGTGTCCGAGTGAGTATTGAGTTGTCGAGGCAAGTGAACTTCTAGACCTTTATTAAAGCTTAGTAGAATCTTATATTTTCCTTATTGTATGTGTTGGAGAGTAATGAGAATTGGTGATGGGTTGAATTGTTCATATCAATTAATCTTAATGATAATAAGGGGAATAAGGCAATGTGTTGGTAATTGTTGTGTGGTATACGATGAATGACTTGAGTGGTAGTATTGGCCCATTATTGGTGAAACACTATAATTGTATTGTTGTGATTGGGAATGCTATGGAATTGTCATTTTCTCATTATGGTGTAAAAATATTTATTTGCATTAGATCTGAAACATTGTGACGAGATCTAGTGTGATTTTGCCGATGGAAAATAATTTCGACGAGTGATATTGATGGCGATGAAAAATAGTTCTGGCGAGTGATATTGATGTCTAGGTTTTGTTCTGGCGGGTACATGTATCTTGTGCTTCCCCATGGATTCCGGTCTTAAATTCAGTGGATGTGTATCGTAGGACAGACATACATCACTCTATATGGCATTGCACATCATTGCATCACACTTCATGAATTATGATTATTGATTATATATTGTTGAGACTATTGATTGTGGAATATTGTGATAATAGACTATTTGTGTTGAGATGCGACTTGAGTTATTCCTTATATGTTTTGTTATAAGGTATGGGAACTGTCGGAAACTTTGATTGATGAACTTGATAATTGATTGTGGTTGATCTGTAATTGTTGAGGCATTGCTATTCAACTATGTGTTACTTGCAATTGTGAACTTTTAAGTTGGGCTGATCTCTGTGCAGGTTAAAGTTTGTGGAGGTTCGGTTGGGATGAAATGAATACTCGTATTCTATTTGCTTTACCTTGTGTTTAGTGGTTAGCTTGCTGAGTACTATATTGTTTAGTACTCACACCTTGCTTCTACACTTATGTAGATTATGAGTTCGGATCTGCGTGATCATTCTTCTTCTCTACTTCGACCGATGCTTTTATGTGGAGACTTGAGAGGCAGCTGCTTGTCACCTCAGCAGACCTTCTTGTTCCTTATTTATGTTCTTATTCTTACTCTAGAAACAAAGACATTGAGACTTGTATTTCTTTCAATTCATTTGTAATACATAAGTGACTTATACACATGACAACCAACTTTTAAGAGTATTTATAAGATTGACTAAGTTATCCGCATTTATGTTATTGATAGTTTATCTTCTGTATTTCCACTGTATTGTTTGGGTTTTAGGCTGACTTGTCCTGGTGGGATGAGACAAGTGTCATCACGTCCATTTTTGGATCGTGACATCATCAAATCAAACATCGTATTAATTTTATACATGGATTATTTATTTTATAATTAATTACCAAACGTTAAATAACTTATATGGAAATTAATACATGAATATGTTACTATTACCTAGTATATTCAATCCAACTAATTGGAGATTAAAATAAAATAAAAATGGAACATTTATCAGAATACGTGCAGACATACTGCGGGGCTAGATACCATTAGACCATAGCATCATTTTTTTTAATTCCTCATAAATATTTTTGGATTATGGCAATTTCAAAACTAGGTTCAATGAACCTTCCTTTATTCAAACATTTTTGGATTACCAATGACGTTTATTTTAACCAAAATTATTGGAGCTTGTCTCACTTTTTCTTCTATGAAATGGGTGGTTGAACTACTCAAACATGAAAAAAAACATCTATTTTGCATATGCTTTTTTTCCCACATTAACACTATTAGAAATATAAAAAAAATCACCGCGATTTCGTATGAACTTTTTGCTATAAAACATGATTTTTGCATTCATTTTTTACTAAGTCAGCTCACTGGTAAAACGCATGATAGAAAATAGATTCTCACAAAAATAGTAAGAATCTTTCTAATTTTTACGCATGAAAACACTACTATTTTTTCAATTATCACCGATTCAATCAAATTATTTATGAAAATAACTATTTAACATTTATTCGAGAAATAGTGATTTCTTTGTAGTGTAAGTAATTACTAGCCTCTCTTTGATCCCTAGCTTTTGAGATTAAATGGTTGATTTAATGTAATTAAACACCTAGTCCGACTAAAATTCCTAAACTTAGATATTATATGGAGTTTCATTGTAAGAAGACAACTATTAAACTTAGATATATGTTAACACATCAACGATGGAATAGTCAATAAAATATCCTATTTTGAATTTCAGTACATGTTATTTCCACGACACTTCCATAAAATATGTTTTTCTATTTGACTACCTTAAAAAGCCAAGCATGGGCGGCTTGGGTAAAAGTAGACTACAGATTCAGTTGAACTCAGTAACTTTTGTTCAAATAATATATTTACGTTAAATAATTCATTACAATGTGTATACATATTAAATTAAATCTAGAATCCAGCTTTTAGCACTTAAAGTCGCCGTTATAATAATTCAGAATCCATAAAGTTAAAATTTTGACTTTGCCTCTGATTATTTTAGTCAAGTATAAGACGTGATAATTAGTATTACCGTTAGGTTTCTGATCTATAAAAGCTCCTTTGAAGGGTTCATTTAGTTATCATCAAATTAATCAAAATGGCAAGTTCAATAGTAGGAGGGGGAAATAATTACAGAGACTACTTGAGTGATGCAGAGCTCAAAAACACCAAATGGAGAAATGGTCCTCCTAGTTATGATGTTGTTGATAAGCTCTTTGAACAAGAAAGAACTAATGTATGTTCTCTTCTTCTTTTTTTCAGTCAATCTTTTTTTTTTCTAGTTTCCCACTCGGTGTTCAGAGCCTACATTGGAGCTCCGATAAAATCCTGATCGCCCACTGCAAGGCTTGAAGGATTTTTTTTCTATATCCAAGGTTCGAACACGAGACGTTTGATTAAGGGTGAAACAGTCCCACAATTACGAACCTTATTAATTACTTCATGTGTTTTGTTTTACCCTATTTAAAGAAAAATCAGATCAATTATTAATACCAAAATTTAGAATTTTTAACATTATAATATATAGTGGATTTACTGTTTTAAATGTTTAGGTATGGGCTGAAGGATCAGTTGAAGAGAAAGTGCAAAGGCTATTGAAGACTTGGGAAATGGAAATAGTCCATAAGGCAGATCCAAATGAGCTCAAAACTATGGATCCAAACAAGTTCACAATTAGTGTTAATGGTACACTTCTCTCACAATTTCTCTTACTCTTTCCTAAGGGTGTATTTGGTACGGAGAAAAATATATTGTTACAATTTTTTCATGTTTTGGTAAATTTTTGGAAAATCACTTTCTCTGGGGATTTTTCTTTTCTTAAAAAGATGAGGAAAAAGAGTTTAGAAAAGAAGTTTCATAAGTACAATTAGAGGTAGAGTAACTTTTTTTTTTTATGAGTTCTGAATTTGAGAATGACTAGTAAAGAAAAGTCATCCATTTTATTTTTCTTCAATAGACAAACACAACACGTGAATCACCAATTCAATTGAGTTGGATGGTCCATGTCCATGTGGGAATATAATATTATATATATTTATATAATCTTTTTTAAAAGACTATAACTGAATTTTGAATCTAATATTTGTATATTTTTAATAAATGTCTTGATACAAGTATAAAGTTACTGAGTTCGACCGAACTTACTCCGCACTTAACTGACGTTCCACACTTAACAATTATTTTTCTGCTTATTCATTAAACACTAAAAAATATTTTCCTTAATACTATATACACCCTAAATCTATGACTTTATTTCTTATTAAAAAAGAAAGGTATTCTCATGCATGAAACATTAATCTTTTTCTTTTTCTCCTTTTCCCTTTATTACTGCTTTCAAAGCCATCACCAATTAGGAAAATATATTCTCCCTGTAATACATTTTGAATTTAACTTATATATACTAACACTGTAAAAAAAATTACAGGCCGAAAGGGCTTGACACCTACAGAATCTGCAAAGCTTGGTGGTAGCTACAATATATTCCTACAAACTTCATTACCAGAAAATGTTCGACTCTACAATCCTGACGATGAAACATTTGAATCATCACAAACTCTTTTCAGATCGATATTTTTACGAGGATTCGCGATCGAAATCCTTCATGTTTATTCAGGACCACCAGGAATTGTGTACAAATTTAGGCATTGGGGCTACATGGATGCTCCATTTAAAGGACATGCTCCAACTGGACAACTTGTTGAGCTCTTTGGGATTGGCACTTTTGAAGTAATTAACAAAAAACCATCTACATTTCTTTATTTTATTTTTAAAAAATTTATATATATTTTGTGAAATATATAATTAAATGTTAATTTGTTGAAACAGTTGGATAAAGAGAGTAACAAGATTATAAAGGCAGAGATGTTTTTTGATAGAGGAGAATTGCTTGGAGGACTTGTGAAAGGAGAAAGCAATGTTGCTTCAACATGTCCTTTTATGAAATAAGAAGAAATTATTACTAGCAAAATGTTGCTTATGTACAAGATGTATGTGGTTATGTTTTATTATTTTACTAAAAATGTGTAGCTTACCTTTGAAGCACATGGTTTGTTTAATATTTCAAATAAAAAGTACTCCTGTTCTATGATGATTTTTTTTCTTGAGTACTAAGTTTTATACATTTAATTATATCTTATACTTGTGAAAGATTGTTAGTACTTGTAATACTGTTTATGCAATTTGGTATTTAAATAAAAGAAGAGGAGCTATTTAGCTCTCATTTATTTGCAAAATTTGTTTTTGAAAACCCCTAAATGGATCTAATAAATGTTTAAGGTCTCATTGTTTACACTTAATGAATGTCTTAATTTTAATCAAATTATTTAGGTCTAGTTCTTAATAATTCGAATTTTAACCATTAAGTGCATTTGATTTTTTGATGTTACAACCATTTAATGGTTATTAATGATTAAATATGTAACAAAGTCTTAAACTCTAATTTGAGATGTCTATTCAAAAATATTTCTAAAGATGGTAGTTCACTAATTCCATTAATCCACCGTTATTGTCAGCGCTTATCATTATCAATTATCACGATCATTGCACATCGTTATCAACTATCATCATTCATAACCCACAATGATCATCATCCTCATTCATATCAACCATTATTGTCAATAACTACAATCAGCTATCACCATCACTATCCACCATTTACAATTATCACCACAAAACCATCATTAACACAACATCCACCAATCACTACAGATAATCATCACCATCAGTTACCATTATATATTGTAAACCACTGACACCATTCACCACGATCATTATCATCCACCACAACCATCAATTACCGACACTAATTGCAACAAACTCGATTTCTCAACACAAATACTCAAACATTATATAATCATTGATAGCCAAATTATAACAACAACACTTGGATTACAAGGAGAAGACAAGTAACTAAGGATAAAGATAAGAATGGGGATGAGAAGTTTAGACTCTAGAAAGAAGATGAGAGAAAGAGACAGTTTCTTCACAATACACATAATCCTCCATAACCGCTGACGAAAACCATTTAAACTCTACTCAACCTGAATCCCAAGCAAATCTATTATTGGGCTGTCTAATTCTTGGGCCTCTTTGTGGTTTTGTCCCAGGCCCAACAGCTTGGCCAGCCTCTGACCTATCCGCGTTCACAACACTAATTACCACCATCAACCACTACTAGCAACAACCATCACCATTCTATCCACAACAACACTATCAGCCAATACCATCCCTAATCGACACTCATAATCACAATCATCATCATCACCATCCACCGCTATATAATTTTAAAAAATATTATACTAATATAGTAGTAGATAAATTTTATATTTATTAAATATTTTTAAAAGATAAATTTTATACATTTCAGATATTAAAAAACAAACCGTTTTAATTATTTATTTGATCTTAATATAACATCTTAATTTTCGCTATTTGTTTGTTTCCTTTTGCTTGTGTTCTTATCCCTCTACTCCATTTCTGCAGGCCTCAACTATTACTTAGTACTTGCTTTTATTAATAAAGAATTTTGGGAGGAAATTTTCTTTCTTCATTTTTTTTTTTCAGCCTTCACTTTCTAAATTAGTTCAAATAACTATCTATACAATGAAGATGCCAAAGCCAGCACTAACAGAAAAAGATTACATGCAAAAATACAAACACATAATTAAGGTTGTAATTTACAACTATATACTTTTCAGTTACATCATACATAGGGAATGTAAAACATCATCAAAACTTCATTTCATTTCATTTTTCAAATGCAACATTTTCTTTCATAAACTTAACAAAAAATAAACTATGTCAAACTCAGAAAAGTTCAATTCTGTTCAATATGTTCATACAATATCTGAGGCCGGTCGCCTTCTTCCTTCTGCCAATCGATGGAACTCGATAGAATTGGACTTCAATCTCCTCCCTGAATCTTCTTTAAATGAAAATTTTGAGTCTTTACAATCAAGATTTTCAAAATGTATTGATTTTAACCTGTTTGTTAAAAATAAAATTCATTTTAAACGATTCGTCGTTGTATCAGCCTTGATAATCCTCATTATAACTGCTCTTATTCTTCTTAAGCATTTTTATCATCCAAGAAAACATCATAATGACTCTTCCCACAATATCAATCGTGCTCTTAACAAAGCTCTTCTCTTCTTTGATGCTCAAAAATGTATAGTGCTTACTGCTTTCTTTTGTGTTTATAAATGCATTTCCCTTGTTTCTTTTTTTGGTGGTTGGTTAAATGATCTTTTTTTATTCGTGCAGCGGGGCGATTTGTGGAGAATAGTTTGATAAGGTTTAGAGGGGATTCAGGGATGAATGATGGGAATAGCAATGAGAAGGATTTAGATCTTGTTGGTGGTTTTTATGATGCTGGAAATAATATAAAGTTTAGTTTCACTATAGCTTATGCTGTTAGTCTTTTGAGCTGGACAGTGATTGCATATCATGAGAAGTATGATGATATTGGAGAAATTGATCATGTTAAAGATATAATCAAATGGGGTAGTTTATATTTGCTTAAACTCTTTGTTCCTCCAAATAATTCTTCTACCACTACTTCAGCTAGAATCTACTCTCAGGTACTAATCAAGAATCTGAATTCAAGACTATTTTGAGTCAATCGTCGAAAACACACCTTATCACTTTTTCGTGAGTTTCACATCTCAACTGTCGATTGTTCTCTTTTCCTATTTGACTTATCACCCATAAGTGTATTAAAACACACCGCGAAGCTGACTAGGGCAAATCAGTTGTTCCCTTTTCCTACCTTAACTGTCATCGTGTATTCAACTAGGCTTGTTTTAGTACATAGATGGTGATAGTTCTGGTAGGAAAAGGGAATCGCTGATAGTTGGAGTGTGAAACTCGCGAAGAAGTGATCGTTCAGATGTGTTTTGGACCATTATCTCTAATATTTTCGAATAAAAGTTTCAATCTTTTGTTGATTTCATGTTGGAGGGAATGATTCAAATGCAGAGAATGATCTAACTTGTTGGCAAAGGCCAGAAGACATGAATTACCCGAGGCTTGTTTCGGTTTGTGACATTAGTACTGCTTCAGACTTAGCAGGGGAAATGGCAGCAGCAATGTCAGCTGCATCATTAGTATTGAAAGAAGATAAGGACATTTCAGAGGAATTGGTGAAAACAGCAGAGGAATTGTTCATTCTTGCAAATAGAACAGCAAAGAAAGGAAAGTACACGACGAATGATGAGTGTGGAGGACATGCTAGGCAATTTTATAACTCAACTAGTTACAAAGATGAATTGGTTTGGGGTGGACTTTGGTTGTTTTTTGCTACAGGAAACAAAACTTACCTTAAGTATGCAACAGAAAACTTTGCCTCAGCTGTAAAGGAACAGGTAGCTTCTGATGAAGGCATTTTCGATTGGAACAACAAAATTACATAACCCTTTGAAAATGTGTTATGTGGTTGGATATGGTAATATCTATCCTGTTCAAGTTCACCATCGAGCTGCATTGATCCCTTGGGATAGTGAACGATGTACATGTTCAGAAGGGAATCAATGGCTTGATTCAAGAAGGGAAAATCCAAATACAGTCTTAGGAGCAATGGTTGCAGGACCAAATAAGGATGACGTTTTTTCGGACAAAAGAAGTAAACCATGGTTCACAGTGACAAATATAGCTAGTAATGCTGGGCTTGTAGCAGCACTGGTTGCACTTCATGATCCTCCTACTGGATCTTCTTTAGGTAATTTAGGAATAGACAAGCATGGTATGTTTGAAAATGTAAAAGAAGTGTCTTGAGTAGAAAGGCAGTAACTAGTTACTCCCTCCGTTTCAATTTTGTTTTTCTAACTTTCCTTTTTTAGTCCGTTTTAAAAAAGAATACCTTTTTCTTGTTTAGAGAACTCTTTAATTGGCGGTTCTCACACGAGGGAATCATTCCTCTCTAAAAGGAAAAGAAGCTAGAATCTTTCTATTGATAGAGCTTTCACGTCTGCGCATAGAATCCTTTTTTGCCCTTCCATTCTGTTCTTACGGTAGTTGGGTCGGAATCCGTGTGATGGTTCGAAAGTCGTTTTAAATATTCTTCGCACAAACTTTTCACATGGCACGTTTGAAATCTTAGTGTAAACTGCATTTTGGTATATTCTATATATCTTTAGTTTGAAACCACAACATTCAAAAGTCATTTTTACTTTCTTAAATTTCGTGTCGAGTAAAAAACAAACAAACAGATTGAAACGGAGGAAATAGCAGTTTCTTGACATTGTTTAGATAATTCGTTAAGGTTCATAAGCACAAATAGTTACATTACATCAATTCTATAATTAAGCAGTAAAAATGTTTATATATGCAAGACACATGTCTTATATTAAATCATTTGATGCAAACACCGGGTGCATTACTTACCTGCACCTGGTGTTTACATCAAACCAAACAATCTAATCTTAAAATTGCGAATTAGAATAAAAGGTACACATCCCATTTTGGTGCTTACAAGTACGTAGATATGTACCAAATGAAGTGTACGTTCACATAACTGAACTTGGGATGTATATTTTACATAACAAGCAAAAAGAGGATAATGGTTAGAAAACTTTTTTTAAAAGTTATATTTACAACTAGCTTGTCACATTTTCTTGGACATGCATGCACTTTCATCTTCAAGTAGATTTTAACCTATCAAGACCATATGCACCCTACAAAATAAAGGTTAAATAAACGATTAGCAGAAATTAAGAAGAAAATAATTATTATTGGATCATTATTAGTGTAGAGTTAAATATAATTATAAAATAAATTATATTGAGATCAATCTTACCAAAACTTCGTGAATTTCTTTTAACAAAGGTGCCAATAGTGAAATGAAGGTACGCATTTCCTTCTTAAAATCATCGTTATTTTTATCTTTTCCCTTCAGAATTGTGATTAACCCCTTGCTATCTGGCACTAGCTTTAGTCCTACCTGCAGGATAATTTTTTGTTTAATTTTCACATAAAATAGCTTAATAACATATTTTTACTCTATATAGCGGCCCATCAAAATAATAGCCTGAATTTTTTTGTGTATACCAATGTGTTTATATTTACATACACGTACAATACACATATTTTATACATAAGTAGTGTATATTTTTGGGATAATTATGATCCTAAACAGTTCGGTCAACTAGTTTATAAAATATGTACAGTATATATATGTTGTGTATATTTATACAAAATATACGTATGTATTCACAATGTATACACTATCAATGTATATTTTAACCATGTTGGTAAACTAGTTGGCCGAACTATACACATATCCGTGACATTCCCTATACTCCTTATTCATGTGAATAGTAAAATTGAATATAGAAAAAAAGAAGAAAATGACCTTGAAGGCAGCTGAAGAGATCCATCCATGCCATGGCTTAAGGGTGTTAGTGTAAGATTCCTGAACAGCTTGCTCCATGTTCCTCTCTAAATCATCAGCCAGTAGTTGTAACAATGCTAACGTGAAATCCAAGGATCTGCAAGTATATATCCAATATTCTAAAATACTAACTTCAAACTAATTAAAGAGATCAAGGTTTTCACATCGTCAATGTAAACATTTTTTTACATTATATTATCAAGTCGGATACTTAAAATAAAAAATATATATGTTACTTATTATAACAGGTAAAGATGACATAATGGAGTAAAAGTTATATACACTGATAGTGCATATTATTTGAACTCTTATGAGACACTATGATCTACATGAACTAACATTAGTAGTCCATGTATACGTACAACTGATTTAGTCAAGGATTTATAGGTTCAAAATATTTTACGTACTTTATAAGTTGTTTAAGTTTTACTACTTTTCTACGTACATTTATGTTTTGTGTAGAAAATATTTGATTAAGTTTGATTAATTCTTCTTAATTATAAGAACCTTCTCTAAATACTTGGTGAATAGAAAGAAAGTGACGACCAAAAGATGTGGTGTAGTGGATGAGGTTTTGGATTCGAGCCCTAGATATCAAAAAAATTCTTGATAGAAAACGCTATCCTACCCAAAACAAAAATATATATATATATATTTATATATATAAAGAAAGTGAAAATATGCAAAGTATTTATTTACCTGGTGAGCCAAAGAAGAGCTTTGCAACAGGTTTTAGGACATTTTGTTCCTTTGCCTTCACTACTTATCTCTTTCTTTAATATCTCAACTATATTTGAGTAGAGAGCAGGGTCTGAATCATGCACCTTTTCCAATTTCTATACATTTGATATACACAAATAAACTATATAAGTATATGTTAAAAATAAAGAAATTAAAATTAATGTGTACAATGTCGACGTATTAGGAACAAACAAAGAAGGGCGAAATTATGTAACGTAATGTAACGATCGATAAAGTGGATAAAAATCATAAGAGCTTAGAATTTTAATTTCTCATAAAGAAACTAAAAACATTACTATATGATTATTACTGTTCCTATATAAGTTAAGCTATTCGATATATATATTTATATATTATTGGAAACGTATTTAAGTAACTAAAATAGTAGTAGTTGTCAAAACATCAATTTATCCATAAAAAGTCGAGATGAAGAAATTTTGGCAGCAGTAATAATGTACGTTGGGGGCCCAGAATTAAAATCCAAATCGTGTGTTTTACACATACCATATGAAAACAACAACTTTATCTACATAGTAAAAAAAAAAAATTACTCCATACAACAAACATCATAAATCACTCTATTAATATTAAGAGATTTTTTTAATTAAAAAATCAAGATGAATTTCGAAATAATAATTATTACGATAAGTGTAACTAACTATCTGGAAAAAATTAACTCGATCTTATCATTGATTTGAATTTACAAAAGTATTACCCTCTTCGTTTCTATTTAAGTGTTTTAGTTGGTATGAATATGAAATTTTAAAAAATAAAAAAGAAAATTTTAAATTTTATTATATTAAATTAGAGATATATATATAATATAATAAATTTTATAAATTTAAATTTGTGATATCGAAATTGAAATTGAGACTAAGATATATCAAAATAAAAAGTATGACGGATAAACTGAGACAAAGAAAGTATTAGTATGTATGATTGTACTTACCTGGATGTTTTGAAATATGTCTTGTCTCAATACTGCCATTGTCGGCCCTATCTTATCTTCAAATTAATCATCATTTCACAACAAAACAACAATATAACAAACCAAATCCACAATAATTATCCAAACTTTCAAAAAAAATGAAAAAAAAGAAAGGAATATTATAGTACTAACCAAGAACTTGAAGGACTAAATTGGAGATAGAGAGAAAAGGCATGGTAGGAATATGATAATTATCATGATGATGATTAGCAGGAGTTTGTTGTTGATCATGTTTAATTAATTTGACTTTGATGAGCTTCATCATAGATAGTTCTTCAATACCAATTGTTATTTCTGTTGACTCTACTTCCATATCTCTTCTTCTCTTCATTTCATCAAATTATACACTTTCTTCTCTGACCACTTAATTCATCTTAGATATATATATATATAGTGATAAAACTTGTTAAATATTAATTACCAAATTTAAAAAATATGTTCACCAGCTGTTTTGGTCATTGTTATCGTCACATGACTAAAATATTATACTAACAATATTATTTTTTTGCTCTAAGAAATATTCTTTTCAACGGCTCTGTTAGGAGAAATTGAAATCGTCGCAATAAAATCTAGAGCTCATAAGGTTAAAATTTTAACTTAGAGTTTATTTGAATTGACTTTAAAAAATAACTTTTAAATCAAAAATAAAAAAATCAAACTGAATATTCATCCTGAGATTTAAAAAAAATATATACAGGTGATTTTTTTTCTCATTAATTGACCTTGAAGTTGTCATTTATCGTATTAGTATAAAGTGTAATTTAATCAATTACTATTGTTTAATGAATTGGGTTAGAACTACTCAATAAGAACGAAAGTTTCCAAATTAAATAATAGTAATCATTTATTGAACTTCTTTTTAAAAATAAAATAAAAAAATGATAACGGCACGATAATCTAGGGTAGAACCATCTGTTGGAAACTTGAAATGGGATAACTCACAGTATTTTGTATGGAAAAGTGGGAAATATTTGGTTATATTGACTTATGATATCCTACATTTATAAAATTTGTTACTTGTATTGGTGGTAGGGATAACAATCATTATACTAATATAGGGTTTCTCGGTCTCAAAATAATTATCGCTTTAGCTAAAAAAAAATATGTTTTTTATGTCTTGATTCACTTTTCTTTTTAGTCAATAAGATATTTAATAACAAATTTTTAAATATTTATTTTATCTTACTAAAATGGTTTATAGTCACTCATATAATTCTTTTTTATAATATTCATTTTTTATTGGATATGAAATGAGTTAAAAGCGATATTAATTTTAAAATGGAAGGAATAATGCTATTTTTGATACTCTATATATTTGGATGACAAAGAGATAATTGGCTGATTGGTTGAATTAGATTCAAGATTCAAGTATTACCATGGGAGGTATGATTTTTTACTGTAATTTAAATAGTATTTTCTGTATTATTTTAAATAACCTTTTAATTATTTTGCGCCCACTAAAATATTGACACATTCTTATATAGAATAGTTAAGATACATTATTATTATTATTATTATTATTATTATTATTATAAGAAATTTTTACCTAATCAATATATTACGGATATATTATTATCTTATAATTATCAGTGTACATGAAAAAGACCATTAAATGAAGAGAAGGTGACGATGGGGTTGTGGGGAGGGATTCTAAGATAATTAGCATTATTTTTTATTGTTTTTTTAGCACGATCTCATCCTTGGGAATTATATAGTATTTAAATAAAATGGTTATCGAAACTTATAACATGAGTAATTTATTTATTTTTTTACTTTTCACCTAACGTTGTAATTAATTTATTAATCAGAGGAGGATGAGGGTAATTAATGTTATCTCCATCACATGATTAGTTTTTAAACTTTTGACACTAGTGATATTTCAAATTCATAACATGTATTGTTATATTTAATTTAGAGAATCTCACAAATTTATTATTTCAACGATGTTATTAATTCAAAAAAGTTGGTATTATGTGAACCTTTTGTATTGTTGTATATAACTTTAAATTTCTTCGTCTTTTTTTCTATGTGAAATACACATAAGATATCACATGTACTCCTTTGTCCTTGTTACCACTCACGACTATCACATTATATATACCCCGATATCAACTTTGATAATATATGTATCTATGGGTGATAATGTCCACTTTGAACCTGTGTCTATAAAACTTTAAAATATATTCTAAAGATCTAAAACTTGCTTTTCTTAATATACCTAGCATATAAGGTCACTTGTCAAACTTACCATCAGAGAAAGATTCAATATTTAAACGCTATGAATATCCCTATGGTTATAACGAAACAGGGAAAAGGTTTTAGACACGAAGAACATATAGCTAGACCATTATGTTAAAGAGATTTAATTGTGAAATGTCAATTCCTTATAGTAGCTTATGCAATTTTCTTACCTCTCATACATTCAATAAATAACACTGATGTAAATTAGTAAATAAAATGAAGGAAAAAAAAAACTTTTTTACAGTAAAATTAAATAATTAGGTATACTTATATATAGAAAATACAATAAATGCAACTTGATTATTTAAACTATTTAAAGAGCAATAATTATTAAAGACATTATTTAATAATTAAGGATTAAAAAATATATATTTTGAAGATTGAAGAATGTATAGACACTTTACTGTCCTCATTCATAGGATATATATGAGGAATTAACTATTATTGCAGGAAGCATATCATGTGAATTTCTTCTAATATGTCTAAAACAAAAATATTTTTAGATTTTAAAAAGAGCAAATCTCATAATTGAAAAACACAAGTTCATCAATTATTATTAAGGTTTGATGTTTCCCAACAGCAACTTAAATGGATAAGGTCAAACACATCAAGATTAAAGAGTTTTTAGGAGTTCTCTACTTTTTTTTTCTTTTTCAATTAAACTATCATAATAGTTGTACTCCCTCCGCTTTTACACTTTTTTTGTTTCAAATTATCTATCGTGTTTTGTCTTTTACATGTTTTTTTAAAAAAAATATTACTCTCTCCATCCAAAATAAATGAATTTTTGAGATGTGAGACCCCTCTTTAAAAATTAATTAAAGATATTAAATTAAAGAATTATTTAATTTAGTCATTAAAGTATGGGTAATTTTTTTAATTTTTTTTTTTGGGAGATTAATCCATTTGTTTGATATTAGTTGTCTTTTTTTTCTCTTTATAAGCACCTTAAAAAAATCATAAATAAGAAAGATAGATTTTACTAACTTATAACTCTTGTAAAATACTTTTTTGAAACTTTACAAACTTAGTTACACATTCAAATTTAATTAATACAAAGTGTAAATGATTTTTTTTTAATACTATCTTAAATTTGTATTGACAAATAATTTATATTAATTCTTTTTACATATATAGATAACTAATATGAGACGGAGTTGACACGTGGAGGGGGGAGCAATACATTTTTTGAATTTTGAAAATTTTATTGATTTTGTACCATAAAGAAAAGTGTTAGAAATTCGTTCATTGGAATGGATGAAGTAATTAGGAGGGATTTTTAACCTCTACATCAATATATGAAAGACAAATATTGCATAGGTCAAAGTAGCTCTTTCTTAGTAAATTCAAATTTGACCAAGAACTTTTGAAAAATATTTATTTAATGGTAAGTGATTAATTTACTTTCAAAAACAAATAATTCTAGTGGTAAAATTGTAAAAATAATAATTATCATGATATTCAAAAAAGATAACTAGTTTTTAGTTGAAAAAATGACAATTAAGTGTGAGGGAGTACCATTTATGCCAATAAGACCATATAAACTCGACAATACCTTTTTTTTTTATAAAAAAAAACATAGTAAAAAAATAGGTCAATATGTCTGGATCACAAAGAAATACTGGCAACAAATTAAGTGGATAATTATTCAATTACTACAGTGATTGAAATAAACCTCGTAATTTGCAGGACCATTAATTGAGCTTTGCATTTGTAAGTCTGAGGATTATATTATAATTCCTTCTATTTTATTTTACTTAGCCTTTATATTCAAAATAGATTTTTTTATTTGTCCATTTAACAAATTAAGAGAAATTAATTACTTTATTCCAATACGTCTTATTATTAAATAATCATATAAATAATTTTTAAAAATTAAGAAATAATTTATTACTTATTATTAATTATAATTATTTTCAGAGCAGTGAATGATATAGTAAAATTATCATTTGATTTATTACTTTTAAAGAAATACATCAAGTCAATACTGAATAAGTAAAAGTGAATTAAATGTGTAGTAATCAAATTTAATTTTTCAAGTCTAATTTAGTAGAATAACCTAATAAATATGTCTCTTATAAAAAGTGTCAAGTCAATATGAACCGAGTAAAATGAATCAAGCCGAATATATACTTAAAAAAAAAAAAAGTCTAGTAGGGACAAGGTGATGAGACCCACCGCCCAAATCTAAGATTCCTCGATATGCTTTGCTGTTAATTTCAGATGAAAAAATATAACAAAAAAACATATTCCTCTTTCGTACGTCCACTAACAAATATTATTAAGCAAATATTAGACGTCTTTGCTTGGATTCATGAATCTAAAGAATATATCTTTGTTTATTTTTGACTATTTTAATTTTGTTAATTTTAAAATATTCATAATAATTGCTGTTTAATTAACGTATTAAGTATTAATTTATATTATATATGTTCTTGATCAGATAAGAGAGTGATCTAACACTAAATATTGCACATATAGCTGTAATTGTTCCCCTTGGGTTGACGTTGACCTATGCAAAATTCAAATCCACTTATCAATTAGCAATAATAACGGTAATTAGGTCCTAATTACCTGATTTAATTTTTTAATTGCGTGATTAAAATTCGGAACAGGCATTTAGTAGACAAAAAAAAAAACTTGATCTATTAATTAAAGAAATTATAAACATGCAATGATTGATTAGCTAGGAAGTGAGCCGTTTAATTTCATGCCAAACACGAACTATATATAAGCGGACTTAAAACACATTTATTCTTATATTTTTAAATATATAGCTGACTTAAAAAATATATAATAAAATCATATTTAAATATATAGCTGACTTAAAGCATATCTGTCCTCATATTTTTAAAGGAATAATAATGCATTAATTTGATTGTGAGAAAGTAAAAGGGCCGGTCTCTTAGGTAGGAAAAAATGATTCTAAATAAAGGAAATTAGATGATGAATTATGGACCAAAATATAAGTAGATTAATGATGAATTTGCAAACTCAATTTTGAATTTATTTTATGCAACAAATGTGCACCCTATCTAAACACACAAGATGATGTATTGCAAAATTCAAGAAACAAAGTTTTAATCTAGGTTGACTAGTAGAACAACTTTCTATTTGTCAATTTTATCATAAATTTTGTTTGATAATTACTATTTTAGGAAATTAAGAAGACATTCATTTATTTTATTTTTATCAATACATTGTTCAAATATATGATTCATACCATTTTCTAAAGAAATCTTACCAATTATAAACCTAAGGGGAAATTATTTTAAGAAGAGACAAATGAGTGATTTCATGAAATAATCAATTTTTTTTAATTTTTCACCCGATGTTCTTTATATTTGTATTGGAGTTTGACTAACACTTTAGAAAATTTCACATTAAGGATAAAACGCTTCCTAATAAAGATAACTTCATATTCGAGAAGACTTTGAACTCGAGAAGGAGTACTTATCCATATTCCACTCCAGCACAACCTTGATTGAAATAATTGTTTAGATTAATGCTACTAGTATATAGTTTAATTAAGCAACCAATAAGAGGGAACAAATTTTATGAGTTTAGTACAGTGACAGTACATGCCAAGTACTTAGTGAGGTTGTTATGTTGTTATAAATGGATAATTAAAAAAGGTGAGTAGGCCCCACATCAGATACAAACTTCCCCTAATAAGAACTGAACGAGGTGGCTAACACCTACATGCTACATGTTAATGGCAAGGTGTTAACTAGTAAAAATATTATGTATGTTTTATCTAAATTTATAGTTTAGCTTTTAAAAAATTAGTCTGACTTTGCATAAATAACTTTAAAAATGTTAGTATTCACATGGTATCTTTTCTCTTCAATTTGTACAATTTGTTGCTTCATTTAATTTGCTTTGTCATCTTACTATTTTGTCATAATTAGTTTCCTTTCAATCCTAATACTTTGATTGGACTTCTTTTAAGCCGAGTGTTTATATAAAATAACTTTTCTATTTTATAAAGATAAATATAAGATTTGTATACGTTTTAATTTTACTTATAAAATTATACTAATATATTATTCTTATTGTTGGATCAAAATTTTATATAACAAATGTAGTTAAATATTTTATAACTATAATATTTTTAATTATTATAGTGAATATTATTATAAATAACATATAATATAGTATAACATGATTATTATAGTAAATTTTTTGTTATAAAAGATGATTGTTATAAAGAGTATAATCAGATCTGAAATAAGCCTCTAAATTCCCTTTTCCTTGTTTTTTTCAGGTCATGCTTAGTTTGAAAGTTCTTCCTCCTTTTCTCTTAATGGTGAGTTAATTAGTCTCTTTTGATGCTCTTGAAGTCGAACAATTATTATATTGATAATTTGTGTAGTTCCAAATGTTTTTTTTAGAACATAATTGTGAATCGCATCATCCTATTGCCATCAAGAATTTCAATTTCCATTGACCTTCTTAATAATTACGAAATCGTGCAATGTGAATATAATCAAATCTTTGTTTTCTACAAGAATTATTTATTAGCATTTGAGAACTGACATTCATTATTTCCCTAGCCAGTATTATTAGGAAAGTGTTAGGCCTGTTTGGATGCATTTATAAAAAGTAACTTATAAATCAAAAGTTAAAAGTCATAAGTAGATGATAATCATGATATCGGCTTATTTTCTTAAAAAATTTTGCCTAAAAATAGGTGCTTAAAACCACTTTATAACTTTTTCAAAACACCTCTCGTTCTGCTCTCTCCCCCTCACTCTCTCTATACATGAATATACTGATGAATGTGTCGATAAATTTTTTGACACTAGATACATGTATTTTTATCACCGAATACATTATGAAATATAGATACATATGGAAAGAGCCTGAGAGAGGGAGAGAGGCGAGCGAGACAGTCCACAAGTATCTTTGATATCAAATACATTCTGAAAACAGATACATAGGGATAAAAGTGAGCTAGAGAGGGAGATAAGTGAGCTAGCTAGAGAGGAGAGAGACGAGCGAGAGAGTCAGTATATCCCATATACATGCGAATCACGCTTGTATATAATGTATCTTAAGCAAATTACACCTAATTTGATCCTCATGTATCCGACATATATGTATCTGAGTAAGCTAGAGATATATATCTGACAAAGAAAAAGTGGTAGGGAAGATAATTTGCAAAATTAAAGCGGGGACACGTAATTAGAAGCTAAACTAGTAAAATTTATGAATATTTCAAGTAATTAAAAATTAAATATTACAAGAATTAAATTAGAATTTACCTACAAATTTAAGAGAACAAGGAGTTGTTATCCTTTTTAACTATAAGAAAACTAATATCTGTCAAGCCACTTATCTTATCCTATTTTGGATTTTCTATTGAGCACAAATCTCAAGGCTCTTCCTCAGTCGAAGGAACATTAATCTATACACTCTTGTTTTTTTAAAAAATGATCTATTTTTTTAAAAGTATGTTTGAAAAAGAATATATTTTTTTTAACACTTTAATTTCATCTTTCCATGTGACATGGTTAAGGCTACAAAATTAAAGAGAATTTTGGTACATTTAACATAACTTTAATTTAAAATCATAAGATTGAATTTTTTATTTATTTTCTTAAACTCTATGCCAAGTCAAACTAAATTAAACAGAAGGAGTATACATTATTTAATTTGACACAAAAAAGTTTAATTTTTTTTTGTAATCCAAAATAAATTTTAGATATTTGTGTGATAATAAATTATTTTACTAAAAATAAAAAGAAAAAATAATTTTTAAATATAGAAAAATGATTTTTAATTTTTAGATTAATCAAAAATATTTAATATCATATAAATTGAAACAGAGAAGATAATAATATTCCTTTACATATTACATGGTGATCGATGGAGAACTCGTTAAGATAGTTATGTTTATTCTTATCAAAACAAGTAGTCCCCCACACTTAGATATGAGCTTCCCCTAATAACATCTGATTATATACAGTACGATATTACTGGTGAAGGAATCAATAATTTATTAAGTTAATTCAAATTTGAGATCTAAAACAAATTTTAATATGTGATTTATAGACTAAAATATATAAATATGTTTTTTTAACTTAGTTTCAACTAGCATTAATGTCCTTTAATTTTAAATATGTACAAGTTGACATTTAAATTATCATAAAATTAAACAAATAATAAGCAGCTAATGAATTTTACGTAAAATAAAACAAATAGACACACCATAATGAACAGAGTAATAGTCAAATGTCATCACATTTATATGAATTGTTAAATGCACAAACATATTCGAAGAATTCACCTTCTGTAGTGTATATATGGCACGGCATCCCAAAGGTAAGGTACTACTAATTATATATAGTTTTATTTATAATTTATAGAGTTAATTTATAATACTTGTTTGAAATAAATTGAGTTGCAGAAATGTTGGGCCAGTTGGCCACACATATATATCAATTCATTAATTGGATATAATCTGGTAAATTTTTTAATTCATGTTGCTTAATTAATAAATTTCTCATTCTACATAATCCGTCCACATCTAGTATAGTCATTAATAAATTTTAGTAATTATGACTCAATATTAAAATCTTAGCCTTCTCTGCCTCTAGGAAATTAAAATTTAATCCATCCCATCATCTCAAGTTCAAACAAAATAGAAGCAAAAACAAATAACACAGAATATAATTAAGAGTGACACATGGTGTGAATAGTAAAGATTCTTGAGAATCAAGATGATTTTATACTAAAAATTAGTCTTATGCTAATTAATTACAATTAAGGTTTAGGTTTTAATTACTACTATTAAAGTTACATTAGTTTTTAATGAGTCCACTTGGGGAATCTCTTCCTCTCCCTTTCACCAATCAAAATGTACAACTATAAATAGTAACCTAATCCTAAATTTTATCCTTGTAGAAGAACCTATTATGACCTAATGAAAGAAAATCTAGTTAGCTCGACATCATAATGCACACCTCTTTTTTTTTTCATCCGGTTCGATAACCGCATTAGAATCTGACTATTTCAGATTCGTATCGCGTAAGGCCTTATTAAGGAGGAAAACGTTTCCTACTAAGAAATTCTTTTCATACCTAAAACTCAAATTCAAAACTCTGGTTAAGAGATGTGCAACCTCATCCAGTACTTCACCATCCTTTGGTGGGGTCATAATGTACATCATGCTTATGTTTGATCACTAATTAAAAATATCTTGAATAAATAAATAAATCTAGCCCCAATGGATTAAATTTCCCCCAACTACTTAAAAATAGTTTCTTTTTTGAAAAAGAAAACTACAAGAATGTCCAATCTTAGTAGGAAACTTTTTTTTTCTTCTTGTGGCAAGACTCTTGCCTTGTGTTGTACATATTGTGAAGGGGTCAACTTAGGAATCTCTAAACTAGTTGCTAGGGAATACTAGAGGATTGAAAGTAAACTTTGTCACATTTTCCAATATTAATATATTCTTGGATGAGTTCTTTTTTTGCTTTAAGAATTCAGTATTTAAATTCTACTGATTCAATCAATGAATATTCACAATCCTGAATTGAAAGTTCTATCATTTCTAGGAATCAAGCTCGAATTTTTTTAATCAAAAGGTGCATCATCAATTTAGGAAAAAAATGATAGGTTTGTTTAACTTAATGGAATATCAAATGCGATATGCATATGATAATATTGTGTGTTATTTTCGACAAACATTCATCAAGCGTATTGTTACGAGTCTAGCCACGATGGAAGACTCAATTAATATACATTTGGGACCTGGTTAAAGGAATGAGCATGTGAAACTAAAGATGCTTATATATAGAGGGTGAACTATCTCATTAGGGTTATGCTATGAGTTATGTTACTTTCTTTTAATTAGTATCTATTTTGTAATAGCAGTCTGAAATCTTCCTTTTCTATTTTTCGTTTGTTATTTGATCAGCTTGTAAGTTCTTTTATGATTAACAAACCTTAGTTTGTTACACCTGTCTTGAAAAGTAACTGAAAAAACTACTTTAAATATCTCATTTTTCTAAAACGGATTTATCAATCTTCTTTAAAACTTAAATATGTCATTTCTCTATGAGAGATTTATCAATTTCTTTTCGAACTTTAGTGCGGACAAAGTGCTATATTCTGAACTTCATGATTTGTGATATTGTTCAAGAGTGGGTTGATGTTGACATTGATTTGCTCAGCATTATTGGTGTTAGCCATTTAGTCAATTTTCTTTTTCACTTTTCAGCTTCATAAAGACAAGATTTGTTAGCAAAATATAATTAGAATCAAAATAATACTACAAATGCCCTTAGCTCCATCATGGGCGTCAAACTGTTTACCCTAAAAAGGTACTTTTGAATTCGTAACGTGATTTAAAAAACACATAAATTGAGTTGATAATGATAATAGTAATGAGAAGACAAAAAGAAATATATCAATAAATTAAATGTAATTTAGCAATAATATAGATGAAAACAATTTGTTTAGCCTAATTTTGAAGATATCATTGATGAAGATAATTTTGGAGAAGAAGTGTTTGATGAACACAAGAATAGACAAGAAAGTAAATGAATGCATGTATTGATAACTTTGTTAATAACATTTGAATCGAGCGTTAGAGTAGAAAACGAATGTCCTTTAACACAAAGGTCAGCTCTTTTTATATGGGTCAATTTTCATAATTTAATGTCCAAGAATCATTCTCTCTTAATTGAGTCAATTCCCTAAATGGTCACCCAAGTTTAGGAAATTGCCGTAAAATATCATTTATGTTTCCTTTAGGACCAAAATATCACTCAACTATCATTATTTTCCTCCAAATATACTTAACACTTCAAAAGTTTCACTCTCTCCTAGTTGGCATGTCATGTCATTGAAACCTTTTTTTTTTTAATAATAGAGTTATTTAATTCACCAAACTCGTTTAGCTAAAATAATGATCTTATTATTTTCTAAAAAGTAAATATTAGTTTATTAAGAAGAATTTTTCATACTTAAGAATCTTTTATCATAATTATTTTTTTATGCTATGAAGAATAGTTTTTTAAAACTTACTATAATGTTATCAATTTTGAATACTTATAAATACATATATTCAAAAAATATTGATTTATAAATCACTCATGAATGTCAACTTACATCAATTAATCATATATTATATAATGGATCAATAATATTGAAGGTCAATTAACTATTAAAAAATAATTAATTGGATACTTTGAAATCCATACGTACTTACAATATATTTTTTTGAAAAGAAAATAGAAAGTGAATAATATTTATATTAGAAAATAAAATTTTGATCTTTATTTATCAGTATATTAATCTCATATAATATGTACATTATTGAATTAAAATAGTCAATTCAATTAATTATTACTTGTATAGTTGTATTTCATAAATTTGGGATGAGATAAGAATCTATATTGGTGTTTAATTGTATGATAAGTTAAAATATAATATAATATAGCAATAAAGAATTAAAAAAAATTAAAAAAAGTTAAACAATAATTTTCTCTTACTTACCAACTTTTTTGTCAACCTTACAAATTTATTTGAATACTTTTATGGAAAAAAATTGCTTAAAATTTTCAAATATTTTACTTAGGGATTTTAAAAATTATCAGGTAATAATTGCACACAAAGTTTTTTTTCATTGAATTTTGTTTGGTAAAAAAATATAAAGGAATTAGATTTTTTTTAATTTTTTTTTTAATAATCTTCATAAATTCTCATGTAATTTATATATTTGTTTTGTAGAGACATAAGTTTGATAAATTAAATAGGTCTATTATTTTTTAAAATGATAATTTAATGACATGACATATCAACTAGAATAGAAGGAGACTTTTGTGGTATTTAGTATTTATTTTTTGGATAAAAAATAGTAATAATATTATTCACTTTCTATTTTTTTTAAAAATATTGTAAGCATGAATTTCAAAATACACAATTAATTTTATTGTAATAGTTAATTGACATTTAATATTATTGATTCATTATACAGTTTATGATTAAATGATGTAAGTTAGCATTCATGAATGATTTGTATATCAATATTTTTTTGAATGTATGTGTTTATAAGTATTCAAAATTGATGATACTATAGTACGTTTTAAAAACCTATTCTTCATAACATAAAAAAATAAAAAGATTAATTATAATAAAAGATTCTTAATTATGAAAATTTATTCTTAATAAACTAATATAATTTTAAAAAAATAATAATATGATCATTGTTTTAGTTAAATGGGTTTAATGAATCAAATTAGTCTATTATTAAAAAAAAAAAGACTTTAATGACATGTCATGTCAACTAGGAGAGAGTGAGGCTTTTGAAGTGTCAAGTATATTTGGAGGAAAATAGTGATAGTTGAGTGATATTTTGGTCCTAAGTAAAACATAAATGATATTTCAAGGTAATTCCCTAAACTTGGGTGACCATTTAGGGAATTGACTCGAATTAATTTACATTAAATGACACTTAATTGTAAATGAGTAAATTCTAGCATTGTCTTCGAAAATGATCTGTCTTAGGTATAAGTTGAGTGACATAAGTTATGTTCCTCCTCTTGCCGTCCCGTACTTATAACGACTCTGGAACCCAAAGCAGTCTTGCAGGAGTAGTAACCCCTGTAGTAAGACTCTTCGGCCTCGTAGTCAATTGAATGCAAAAGAAATTAAGTTCAAGATACAAGCTTAGTGACCCAAGTTATGCCTCAAGACATAAGTTTAGTAACACAAATTATTCCACGGGGCATAGTTTAAATCCGAGGCCCAAATAAAGTGTACTTGCCCAAAAGAATTTGAGCAACCAATATTGTACCTCTCTGGATAACGGTTTCTATCAATCTTCGTGTGAAGCACAGAGTTTCCGATGGTGGTTATTCCAACGGTCACCGGATTATCAACCGGCGTACGCTTACTATCGGTGCCGCGCACGATAGCTACAGCTGCTAGAGCTTCGCCTTCTTCGCTTCCCTCGCTCTGTTACTTGAAGAAGAGCTATTACCCTTCGCAACGCCGGAGTGTTCTGCCGGCAAGGAAGCTTGTGATACGAGCTGCAAGAACAGAGTCCAAAGGCGTTTCTCTTGGTTTCAGAGCTCCCAATTTTGAGGTCCTCCTTTTATTTTCTTAAGTAATGTTTGAAAACAAAGAATTTTATTACTAGTAATTTTTAATGGGAGAAATGTTTCAGCTTACGGAGCCGCTCACTGGTAAAGTTTGGAACCTTGATGATTTTGAAGCATATCCTGCATTGCTGGTAAATAGAACAATACTATTATCTTAACTACTCCCATTTACCCACTTTAAGTGGATTAATTTGATTTTACTGATAACATTTTAAATTTCTGAAGTGATATTTGACCTCAATGTTCCAAGTCCAAGATGTTAGGATCGGGAACCCGACTAGTATGGAATGTTTCTTAAGAGAGTTATAATGACAATAATAAAGACAGTGCAAGTTGATCATGACGGTATGTAAAGCAAATAAAGTTTACAAATTTAACATTGTGACCTTTATTGTCATTAACACTCCTTGGCTAAATTCCACACTAACCTGGTTCCCGATCCTAATTAAATCCAAAAGTATGGTTGAATGCAATTACTCATGTTTAGAATGGTTGGCATACATGAGTCATGAGTATTTTTTGTTTACAGAAATGGGAAGGATGTGTTGGATTTTGAATTTTGAATTTAATTTGGTAAGTGAGAGGATTTCTTTTGGAAACGTAAAGGGCGATTTTATTTACAAATCTGCAGCATCAAGGAGGTGCTGTGTGTGTTCAAAGGAATTTGCTATACTTAAATTCCTTATGTATGTATGTATGGAATGAGTTCAAGAAATCTGGATATATCTATGTAATCACAAAGCAAAACTTGCACCAAAATTTTCAAGCTTTGCATGCATCTAAAGTTATCAATAGAAAATACGTTTTCCCTTCAAATCACCTGTCATTTCGTTCTATCCATATTATTCAAAGTATACAAAGAGGAATAGTCTTCTAGAGTTTTTTCTGCTTTCTCCTTAGCTTCTGCGCTGCCAACTAGGCACAACTTGTGTCAGGTTCCCTTAATGTACCTAATTCATGCAATACATACTCAAAAACACCTACCATATCAGCCAAATGTATTTGTAGTGTAGTAAAATGTATCCAACTGATTCTGCGTCTTCCTTTAAGGAAAAAGGAAGGTGCATGCTACGTATAAATCAGATTGTCCATCCAATGCATGCCACTGTAGTTGGGGATTTCATTCTCAAGATCATCTTACGTTGCCAATCTACAGTCTCTCCTTGTCCCTTCTCACAATAAGTAGTGACAACCTGACTTCACATAGTATTTTCCATCCTTCTTCACTGTCCATAGGAGAGAAACTTTTTGAGCTTCATCCGAGTTAACTCCTAGTATCCCCAATAATGAGTTTACTCCAGGTTTTCATGTGGGATATACATGCTACACATTTTTTGATGGATACTTCATTGACTTTGGTGTGATGAATTTATTGGGGGTTCTTAAATTACGACAACAACAACATACCCAATGTAGTCCCATGACTGGGGTCTGGGGAGGATAGAGTGTACACAGACCTTACCCCTACATATGTTTCTGATAAGACCCTCAGCTCAAGAAAAAACACATCATTGCAAGTCAGAAAAGGAAATAATGGAAGTGAAGAAACCATGTCAAGATACTATAGAAAACAAAACAAAGTATTATGTGAAAAGGACATGAAACAACATAACAAAATTGAAGGGCAAGAAACTACAGGAGAAATACTATGATTACTAGTATAGAAGGATAAGCGAGAAAACACTCAACTACCCACTAACTTTCTACCCTAATTCATATCCTTTACGACCTTCTATCTAAGGTTATGTTCTCGGTAAGTTGCAACCGTTTCATGTCCTGTGTAATCACCTCTCTCCAATACTACTTCAATCTAGCTCTACCTCTCCTGAAGCAATCTATAACCAACCTCTCACATCTCCGTAATAGACATCCACGCATATCCTCTTTACATGTATGAATCATCTTTATCTCGCTTCCCACATCTTGTCCTTGATCGTGGCCACTCCCACCTTGTCCCAGATATGTTCATTTCTAATTCTATCTCTCCTAGTATGCCCACACATCCACCGCAACATCCTCATTTCCGCAATTTTCATCTTCTAGAAGTGAGAGGTCTTGACTAGCCAACACTCTGCCCATACAACATAGTTGGTCTCACCATTATGTAGAATTTACATTTAAGTTTTCGTGGCACTAATACGCCCAAATTAGACTTCCCTAAAGAAGTATAAGTGGTCGTTGTCAAATAAAGAACCTAACAGAGGTTAGGGTCGATTCCACGAGGAATATGGTTTAGACTTAGGCCAATTTACTGTCTTTTGTAATTTTAGTCAGATTATCTCTGTTAAAAAAAGGGGTTTTGTAACATAAAAGATTTATTGATTGATTTCAATAACAAGTAACCAAGTAAACAGGATTCGCAGTTTTGTAAGATCAATATAAGATGAAACTAGGATATATGTGTTCCCCACAAGTTCTTAACGCAGTAAACCTTATAACAGTAACCCTTATCTAATGTTTGACATGCAGAGTAGGTAAGTTAGGTATCTCCTAAGTGATTGGTCGTCCAAGTAGGAAATTTCACCACGCAACTTGGTCGGTCTACGGGTGTATGCTTTACTAACCCTTACCCTTGACCCCCAGATTAGCCCTCGCATCATTAGGTTAGGCTATTAGATAACGAATTATCAACGCTAAATCTCCGTTGTTTAATATCTTTTCCCATTCATTACTTCCTTGGTCGGGCAAGTAGGAATAAGGCGAGTGCTAACATTGCGCACCGTTAAAAAGCATTCAAAACGAAGAGATCAACAATACATGCATAAACACTATTCAAAGATTACTTAATTATTAGGTCTACTTTGTTAATGACTCATGGTTTCCACAACCCTAGTTGTGGATTTAGCTACTCATGCTTGTGTGATCACAATTCATAATATGTTTGATAAAATAAATCATGAACTTACAATTAAAGTAGATGATGTTAGGAATCTTGAATTGACGAACAAAAAACAATATCATAAACCAACACTTCAAGAATTAAATGCACAAAATGTTTGCAAGTTAATTCTCAAAGCGAAAAGTAAAAGTATCAAATTGTCTAACAACCCAAAAACGAAAATTACTACTAATACTTATAGACATCAAATCCTAAATAAAGTAGGAAAAAGAAATTAGGAAAATTCGGTTTAGGCAGTCATTCCTACGGTTCATTCCTACGAATCATAGGAAGTCTTACGGTTCGTAGGAACCGTCCATCAAGCAACAACTTTAACTTTTCTTCTGAAGTTTTCTACGTTTTATGTTCTACGACCCGTTAAACTTAGCACAAACTGTCCTGTCATCTCGTCAACCAAGTATTGGAGCTCAACTTCTCTGAACTTTTCCATGACTCAATTGTACGGCTCGTCATTAGCTTCCGTCATTTTACACTTAAGCCCCAATATGTACTGCTTCATTCTACGGTTCAATCCTACGGCTCGTAGAAAGGTCTACGACTCGTAGGATGACTCGTCAAACACCAAACTGCTGTTGCTTCAACTCTTCTCATCCCACTGCTCCAAAACCTATTTTCCTGCAAAATATAATCCAAAGACCATCAAATCTACTAACAAATGCAAAGCATTAAAAGTACCGTAAATCCGCGGTATATCAGACACCTTCTTATTACACAAGACTCTGGACGCGAGCCTCTATTTCATCCATCCTGCACTAATACGATGTGTGACATCCTCGTCAATCTTCCTATTTTCTTGGATAATATACCAAAGATACTTTGAAGTTTTTCCTCATTTAGATGACTTGTGTATCAAGCATCACTTCTATGTTAGCTTCATGCATCATGTCATTGAACTACACTCTAAGTATTCAGTCTTGGTCTTGCTCAACCTAAATCTTTTAGACTCTAGGGTCTGTCTCCAAACCTCCAGCTTAGCGTTAACTCCGCCACAGGTTTCGTCAATTAGAACTATATCATCCATAAATATCGTACACCATAACACCTCACCTTGGATGTATCGCATTAATACTCACCAAGGCAAATAATAACGAGCTAAAAACTGATCCCTGGGAAATCCTGTCCCACCTGGGAAGTGCGCCAAGTCTCCACCCACTGTCCTTACCTGGGTCTTCACTCCATCATATATGTCCTTGATTTCCCTAGTGTACGCAACAGGTACGCTAACTATTACAATCTCTCTAGGAACTTTGTCATAAGTTTTTCCTAGATCGATGAACACTATGTGGAGGTTCTTCTTCCTCTCCCTATACTGCTCCACCAACCTCCTCACAAGACGAATGAATTTTGTCGTTGCATGTCCCAGCATGAATCCGAACTAGTTTTCTAAAATAGACACGCCCCTTCTCACCCCTTTCTCCACTACCCTCTTCCAAACTTTCATAATGGCTTAGCAACTTGATATCCCTATAGTTGTTGCAATTTTGAATGTCACTCTTGTTCTTGTAAAATAATTGTACTCCACTTCCATTCTTCGGGCATTTTCATCATCTTGAAAGCAACATTAAACAGTCTAGTCAGCCAATCCATTCCTGTCCTACCTGCATTCTTCCAAAATTTCACTGTGATATCGTCTGGCTTCCAAAGTTCCACCGGGATCTCGTTTGTCCCGGTTTCTCTTCCACTGTGCATCCTATGAATAACACTCTCTCTTCCCCTGTGCATCCTATGAATAACACTCTTAACCTCCTCAACCTTTATACACCAACAATTCCCAAAATCACGACTCTTCTCTGTGTGCTCCAAATCCCCCAGCACAATGTCTATCCCCCTCTTTGTTCAAGAGTCTATGAAAGTATGACTGACTTCTCCGTCTAATGAGTACCTCCTCCACCAGAATTTTGTTGTCCTTGTCCTTGATGCACTTCACTTGATCTAGGTCACGGGCCCTCCTCTCTCTCGCCTTGGCTAGTCTGTACAACTTCTTATCCCCGCCTTTGCCTTTTAGTTCTACATACAACTTACAAGCATTCAAAAGCTTGTATTATTAAGGGGGGAGCTTGTCTGTTGATCTTTGTCCAGGGGCAGATGTACAGTTCTGGCTATGGGTTCGTCCGAACCCAATAGCTTTGACTTAAACCCTGTGTTTGTCTTATGCCTGCACAAGGTTTTACTAAATATTAGAAGCTTTATTGTGTTGAGTCAAAGGTTGAAAAAAGAACTAAAGAATCATGGATTTTCTGTCCCTCTTCTTTATTGACTTGTGTTTACTGTGATTCATCTCTGATTATTTTAATTTGTAGGTTATGTTCATCTGCAACCATTGTCCATTTGTCATACATTTGAAGAAGGATATTGTTAAACTCTCAAATTTCTACATGAAGGTAAGTAGAAAGCTGATTCCATTTTCCTTCTTTTCTAATTTCACGCATTACATGCTCTCTCTGCTTGCTGTCAGCTCAGTTGTTGAAAAGAACAGAATAACATCAAGAAGTTCATCTTTGCTGCAGAAAGGGCTTGCAGTGGTAGCAATATCTTCAAACTCTGTAGTTACACATCCACAGGTTGAGAAACTTTATAACTTATGATCTCTTGATTTTGTGAGACTATTAAGTGATTTTATTGTGAGTTTCTCTATCTTTCACAGGATGGACCTGAATTCATGGCTGAAGATGCTAAGTTCTTCAAATATCCTTTCCCTTATCTTTATGATGAGGTTTGCTCTTATACTGAGTTCTTGATGATAGTTTTCAATTAAATTGCTTGCGTTTTATTACTCCGATATGCTCTTGCACTATGTTGTCGCCTGTGGTATCTTTTCTGGTGGATTTTTCCATTTGTGATGCTGTTTTCTCTTAGCTTAGTCTTTGTATATATCACATCACTTTTCTTCCCATTTACTTTTTCATTTTCTATTGAAATATTTTGGTTGCATGAGATCAGTGTCTGGCTAGACTCAGATGTTCACCAGTCCGCTATTAACCCTTATTTCTCCCCTATATCTTTCTACAAGATTGGTTCAGTTCCATTGAGAATATGGACTAATCTAGCTTATTTTCATACTGTTTTTACCTCCTCTGCCAAATTGCTTTTAACTACATATTCCTAAAGTTAAGTTAGGTCAACCTTGACAAGAACAGGATGCTAATAAGTCAATGAACAAGGTAAGAAAGTAATCATACCCAAAGGCGAATCCAGGGATTGAATTTGATGGTTTCAGCCTTTAGGTTCTTAACATTGAATCCTTGCACATAAATTTTAGTAATTTTCTTACATATATATTCTATGCTCCATGTGAAAATGTTAGATTCAGTTAAACCAAGTAGTTGTATGCTACATGCGCCTTTTCCTCTTCTTCCTTGAGGCTGCAATTACGTAAACTATGCCGTAGAAGTACAATTGTGGAGTTGTTATGGTTGGTAAAAAATCTTCCGAATTGCATTTTATTTTGTAATCATGAACTGTTGTACAAAGATGGGGTGTTCAATACACTACATGACATGTCTGCAGTAATTATATTGTCTGTTTCTTATGTTTTTATTTGAAATATTATAGAATCTGTTTCGTATCGAACTTCTTCAGCTTGATGTTTTTCTTGTAGTCACAAGAAGTGGCAAGAGATTTTGGGGCTGTTTGTACACCAGAATTTTTCCTATTCAAAAAGGTAATGACTACATGAGTTATATCTGAAAGCTTCAAGGTCAGCACTCAACATGACACACTGCACCCCTGCTTTGCGATTTGCATGCTTTTCTGCCCCTTGTTTCTTTCCCTACATTATACGTTATCCACCTTATGGATGTATTTACCCCCTTGTTGGCTATCCGTTCAGCCACAATTTGTCGCTGTGTATCTCAGTTCTTACTGAGAGTGATTTGGGTTTCCTCTTATTTCTTTCATCCCAAGTTAATAATACTTAACATATTCTCGAAGCCTCTATAAAAGTATTCTCAAAAGAGTTGTAAGCAATCTTGCTTTTTTATTTATTTTGGAATTATTTACAGATTTGATATTTCATCTTGTGTCAGGATGGCAGAAGGCCCTTTGAGCTAGTGTATCATGGACAATTTGATGATTCAAGGCCAAGTAACAATGTGCCTGTCACGGGAAGGTTACTTACATTGTCTGCTCAATTTTCCCTCAAGAATCTATAGTATTGTGAATTCCTAATGTAGTTGTTATGACACATCCTATAGGGACTTAAGCCTAGCGATAGATTGTGTACTTAGTGGCCAGCCAGTTTCATTAACTCAAAAACCCAGGTATTCTTATTTCCATTTGAAAAGTATTTCTGGTTTTCTTCCTTGAAAAGCCTAATGGAAATGGGTGGGTATAGTTGTGCACTAAATTTATTTTTTACTTTCTACTAGTATTGGTTGCAGTATAAAATGGAATCCAGGGGGGAAGCAGTAAGCATCATCTCTCAGCTATCTATGAGTTTTTTCCAGCCACACATGTAAGTGCATCAGATTATCCACGTAGCGGCTGATGACTGTTGGAGTACTGGCACATTTGCGTTATTTTTGCTATGCTTCTTCTAGCATTGTGAGTTGAGCTTTGATCTCAAAGCTATAATTAGGAGAACTAAGATTCTTTGATATGCCAATCACCACACTTCATGTATATATTACTTACGTTGTATTTCCTTGCAAAGCCCAGGGTTTTAAATTGTATGTGCTGTCCTTACTTATGCAAGGGTTGAAATACTAATTTTGTAAGATTTAATGCTGGATAGTGGAATATGTTCCGGAAGGAGCCAAAAATAAAAGAAGTTGTTGCCAAATGGAGCAATATGATACCACACACTTGTAGCCGATTGCAAAAGTATGTGCCAATTACTAATTTTGGTTCTCTTTGATATTGTAAATTGACTTCTGTTCCTCCTAGTGATTTGTAAATACATTGTAATCTCATTCCTTCGCACTTTACACTTTCTTAGCTTGTAATTCTCTAGTTTTTCTGGTAATCAAAGTAGATTCTTCTTTCTGCACGCCTTTTTCCTGTATCGTTTGTGCATATTTGTCTGTGCCTACCCCCGCTGTACACTTGTCTGGGGGGCTTGTGTAAAGCAAGCTCTGTTAGAGTGATTACTCTTCTGTGTAACTTTTCTTTTCTTCTTTTCGTTGTGTTGAAGCCAAGTGTGTAGTCAACTTTCCTTCAACTTTTAACACGATATGAAGGGACACTTGATTGTTAGCTATCTGTCATTGGAACTCGACAGAAACCACAAAAGTGTTAAACATTGCTTTGATGCTTTATGCTGATCATTGTCATGTTTAAAGTATAATGTCAAAACTGTGGTTGATTCCACAGCTCGAACCTGTGACCTATAAGTCACACGGAATTCCATGTTATGTCATGTGGCTAAATACTCGTTTTATACCCACTTATGTGCTATGTTTGCTTCGGATATTCAAACGAGTGAGCATGGAAAAGTTATGACATATGTAAATGGTCACTTCCATTGCAGGAGTTACTTGTCCATCAAATTTGCCCTCACTTTTTTCTTCTGTGGAGTAACCAAACACCAATTATTGTTGAAACCTTATTTCACAAAAAATCTTACCAGGTTTGCTTATACCTTCTGTGCCTACCACTGATAGAGGAAGGGCTTACCTCAGACCCTTCTCCACTTAAAATTGCTCTTAAATTGAACGTGACTGATGACACCCGTCACTATACATAGGTAATAGCATGTCCCAAGGCTATCTTCCTCAAAGTTACTGCTCAATATGATCTTGTTTTTTGGGATGACTTATCTTATTGCTGTTCAATCTGTATTGTGGGACGTTTATCTTTTTGCACTAACTTTTACATCTAAAACACATGGCTTTTAGTGATCAATATAGATCCTTGTATCTGCATTCTTTTGTCCTTTACTCTTTGAGCACATGTCGGTTGTGTGACTTGTGTCTATCTTGCCTTGTATGTGTCTGTCTAGAGAATGAATGCCAAGTTTTTGGATCAAGCACCCTCCAACTTTTACTATGATAAGATGGATAACATGCTATCGGAGATGATTCATTGATTATATATAAAGAAACCAATATATAGCTTTAACACTTTTTTGATCATAAGTCATGTTTAAAGTAGATTTTCTAAAAAGTTATGGTTTATATCATCCAAATTTACATTCTATGCTGATGCAGCAGTATCATGCATAAAACATAAACCTAAATGTTTCTTTAGTACTTATGATGCTGATTGTCATGATGTTTACATATCTTTTAAACTTGTCATTACAATCATCCACAAGTTCAATTTATTGTGATGTGCCTTTATCTTGACTAAGTAATCATATATATGGTACTGTTTTCATTGGATAGAGTGGTGTTCTCTTTTAGATGCTTATCAATATACAAGATTCATACCTACCTATTAGGTATTAGCAACAGATTTTTAGTGTTTAATTTAGCAATAGAAGTTGTAAGTAGTTTTTGTTAGTTTGTATTGGCAATATGTGGATAAAAATATTTAAAGATAATTCTATGGATTTTTTTGATAAAAACAATGGGAATTAGTGCTAGTAACCCACAAATACCAATTATTACTTAAACTTTATTTAATACTAGAAAAATTCTCACTAAGTAAAGAAAAAACAAGAAAACAGGCTCCAATTTAGTGATTAAATTATTCATTTTGCATTCCTTCATTCTTTGCACCTTCTCTACATCTAGCTAACACACTTGTTTTTTAGTGATCACTATAGATCTTTGTATCTGCCAACCTTTGTCCTTTCCTCTTTCTGCACATGTCCATTGGTGTCTTGTATGTGCCAGTCTGGGGTTGAAAGCCAAGTTCTTTTTTTGATCAACTACACTCCAATTTTTACTACATATAAGATGCATAACAAAATAAGGGAGATGATGATTTACTGATTATATACACAAAATAAAACACAAATTAAAGTATGAAATATAGCTTTACTTAATACTTTATGTTGATAGCTAGTCATGTTTAAAGTGGATTTTGTTAAAGTTGATGGTTTAATTATGTCATCCAAATTTATATTCTATGTTGATGCATCAAGCACAAACTTAAATGTTACTTTATGCTAATTGTCATGTACTCATCAGTTTACATATCTTTGAAACTTGTCATTACAATCATCCACAAGTTTCATTTTTGGGGATGTACCTTTATCTTTACTAAAGTACTCATATGGTACTTGTTTTCATTGGATAAAGTGGTGTTCTGTTTTAGTGGATGCTTATCAATATACAAGATTTTTACCTACCTATTAGCTATGTTGCTCGGACTCTTCAAAATCTTTGCCATATCCGTGTCCACATGACATGGGTGTGGGATACGTACTGGATGTGGTACTACCTTGGCTGCTTTGACTACATATATATAAAGTATGAATATGATTTGCTATTACATAACTTATGAATATAAATATTAGGCGTTTATTAAGAATTAAATTTTATTAGATTTAGTTTAATAACTTTAATATATTGAAACATATACTGTATATTCCATAATATACATTTATTGGTTGTATCCCAGCACCCCTAGGAACCATACCCCTGAATACTAAAAATAATGTAATGAAGAATCCAACCTGTAGATCCGTATCCATATTGGATACCGACACCCGAGTCCGAGCAATATAGCCTATTAGTATCCACTCCATTCTATTTGAACCTATTTCATTGGATTACTCAATAACATCTTTTAAGTCAGGATTATTTTCAATTGTTGCTAATAAGTGATGGTAGAAAAATTATTCAAAAAAGAATTATTTTCATATTAGCAATGAGTAGTTATTAATCAAATGCTTGGAATAAGAAGAACAATTTGATTAATACCTTATATTCTCATAGAGGTTATAGAAAGTATCAACTTACATAATGTATACTTTGAAAATTGATGTATTACTGTAACCTACTTGTGGGCCTAAAAAAGGTTTGATATCACATGGCCTAAAATGCAATGTACCTTTCAAGAACATGGTGAGCTGATTCTTTTTCATCCTTTGTGAAAATGACTTGTAAAGAAATTGGTAGGGAATGATGGTCCCTTCCTTTCCCCATATTGCATGATTCAGTTTACATAGTTCCAACAAAGATCTTGTCACAACCTTGCCTTTTTATCATCACCCCACAAGCTAGAGTTCGAGACAGATCTAAGATTTAAATTTAATGTGTTCAATCTTTTTTAAGATTCTCAATATTGAACTCATTGTACTGTTAAAATTAGGGGTTCACATCTAATATTTGTTGAGAGTCTTGAAATTTTAGTTGATTTTTACATATGTATTTATATATTGCGTGTTGAAAGTTATGGATTTAGTTGAACCTGTAACCAAAAGGCTACATACGCCCCTGGCAATCAGAGGCCCCAGTTTGGACTCTGAGACTGCTATTGCTGCTATACGTTCTATGGTTGATATTTGGTTCCTAATCTTTAATCATCACATATTTATGCTTCTCATTTAATCAATCATCACATATTA
Organism: Solanum etuberosum; assembly: GCA_029582245.1. Taxonomy (NCBI): domain Eukaryota; kingdom Viridiplantae; phylum Streptophyta; class Magnoliopsida; order Solanales; family Solanaceae; genus Solanum; species Solanum etuberosum. Next base: position 6,054 of record JAJONR010004531.1, on the reverse strand, counting down.
TTATTGGTTTACTGTCATTTTAATGAGGACAATTGTTCTTGTACTTTTACTCTCTTAATTTTTACTTCATCATTATAAGCTAAATTAGCTGTTTTTGGACATGTTAAGTCTAATGATCTGGGAGATATTGCCCTCTTTTCTTGCATTTGTTTAATTGAATAGTTGTAGGGATCACTTTTTGACATTTCTTCTAGGGTAGTTGCACAAATTGGAAGGAAAAATAAAATGATCCTTCTTCATTTATACTAACAATAACGAATTTAGTTTGTCAAAACGACTTATAGTCGGGACTAGAAAGAGTAATGTTCTTATTTTGTGAAATGAATATTGATAATCTATACATCCTTAAAAGTTACTTGAAAGAATCAACTAGTTAGAACTAGAGAGAGGCTAGGTTAACTAGAGTTACTGAGGAGGGGATCTGATGAGAGGTTGAGATGAACCAGAGAAACTAGGACAACTAATTGCTTCTTTAGGATTCGGTACCACTCCTCGATTAGGCTTCTCGAGATCTTCATTTTCGTGCCTGATTTCCATTAGCATTGCTGCTACATCCTTCATTGTTGGTCTTTCATTCGCGCACGGGTTAACACAAAGTAGTGCCACCCCAAGAACTTGAAGCATCTCCTGAGTTTGTGTACCAGACCTTAAAAGTAATTGCTGATCAAGAATTGTTGTGAATTCCTTATGTTTTACTCTTAGCTCCTGATTGACCCAAGTGACAATGTGGGCGCCTTCTGGTATCCGGGAATCAGTTGGTTCCATCCCCGTTAGGACCTCGAGAAGCACAATGCCATAGCTATAGACATCACTCTTCTCAGTTATTCTTAGACTATATCCATATTCTGCAATGTAGGACCAAAACATTTAGAATGCTGTCCAAACATAGTACATATACCCACCATATGTCCTGCACAGCGAATTTCACGGGGTACAAGACTAATATAGTGAACTTCAAGTGTTTCTTTAAAGCCAATATTCAATAGTACTAGCATAATCATGTTATCAAAATGTTGAGCACTTAATAAATATTTGAATATTTAGCGCGGAAATTTGAGGAAATGTACTCACCCGGAGCTATATACCCATAGGAACCAGCTATTATGGTGGAAGCTCTTGAAGTATCTGATGATGCGTTTAATAGCTTTGCAAGTCCAAAGTCTGCAAGAAAAGCTTCAAACTGTGGACCTACCAAAATGTTATTGGTTTTGATATCGCGATGGACTATAGGAGGACTACAGTCATGGTGAAGATAAGCTAAGCCCTGAGCTGATCCTAATATGATATTAAACCTAGCATCCCAATCCAAAAATACCCTCTTCTCATGGAGAAGTCCCGATAAACTCCCGTTACTAATGTAATCAAACAACAACAATCTTGTTTTGCCATTATTACAACATCCAAGAAGCCTCACTATGTTTTTATGCCTGATTGATCCCAGTGTTCTAACTTCTGCAGAAAAAAAGTCCCTCTGAGGAACTTCACCGATTTTCTTAGCCAATAGTTTCTTCACCGCGATCACCTGTCCTGATGGAGTCTCAACGCGATAAACAAAGCTTGAGCAGCCCTTTCCAACAATGTTAGATTCACTAAGTCTTGGCACTACATCAGTTACAGAGAAGTTAAGCTTTCGGAATGGGGTGAATTCCCACTGCAAACCATTTTCTTCGTCGTCCTTCTGACATATCTCTCCCTGTGTTCGGATAAAGATGGCAATAGAAGCTGTCACAATTAGCATGGCCATGAAAATGCTGAGTACAATAGCAATGGTGATCTTTTTTATGGATTTTAATCCATGGTGATCACCACTTAAGTGGCAGGCAGCTCTGTCAGTGCAGAGCTCTTGATTACCAATAAAAGCGTTAGGAGGGAGACCTTGAAAGAATTTGGTGTTAGGAAGGACACCAGAAAAGTTATTGTATGAAACATTCAGAGAAACAAGGTTATCAAGGTTACTGAGTACTCTAAGACTTCCAGTCAACATGTTATGAGAAATATCCATGTTGGCTAGCTTGGAGAGGTTAGAGAAGCTTTCAGGAATCGGTCCGGTCAGGAAATTACAACTTAAATTGAACAGAATATCTAGTCCTTGGAGGTTCCCAATCTCTTCAGTGATTAAGCCCGCGAGTCTGTTGCTGCTCAAATCCAACAGCTGCAAATCCTGGCAGAGTCCAAGTGATTTAGGAACCGTTCCGTCTATGTTGTTTCCATTCAGTATGAGCTTGTTCAGTAATGTGAGTTTCCCTATATCTTCTGGAATGTTACCTGATATTCTGTTCATGGATAGGTCTAATATATTAAGACCAGTGAGGGACACAAAAGACGAAGGAACTGTTCCTTGAAGATTGTTTCCATGAAGATCAACCATTTCTAGCTGCGGACAGTTGCCAATAGCTGGAGGGATTGATCCAGTGAATTGATTTTCTGACAGTTCAAGATAACTCAAACTCGGTAGACGCCCTATTTCTGAAGGAATTGGACCATCTAACCTGTTTGATCCAAGGCGTAATCTGGATAAGCTGGTGCAATTTCCAATATCAGGTGGAATTCCACCGGACAGAACATTTGATATCAGCAGCAGCTTAGTCAAGTTCCTGAGATTGAATAAAGTGTTTGGGATGGACCCTGTAAGGAAATTGTGAGAAAGATCCAAAGACTGAAGTTTCCCACAATCTGCTAGCTCAGTCGGTATGCTCCCGTGCAGTTGATTCTGCCAAGCGAAAAACAGATTTAGCTCCTTTAGTTTCCCAATGGTAGGTGGAATAACACCTGAAATGTTGTTGTTGTCCAATTCAAGCTGCTTCAAGCTGGAAAAGTTGCCAATATAGTATGGGATTTCTCCAGAAATGCTGTTATCTGATAATAGAAGCTCCTCCAATGTGCCTAAATTCTCGAAAGACGGAGGGATTTCACCATATAGATAGTTCAAAGAGAAATCAATCACTTTCAAACTTGAACAGTTTACAAGATTTCCTGGAATTTCCCCTGTCAGATTGTTCTGCCAAAGCAAAACCTTCTTAAGATTCTTCAAGAGACCGAGTTCACTCGGAATTTCTCCTGTAATTTGATTCTCATAGACAAACAATTCTTCTAAAGAAGTGCAATTCCCAATTTCTGGAGGGATTTCACCAGTCAAATTAGCTGTGTAAACAGCAAGAGTCTGCAGCTTCTTGAGTTCACCTATACTATGTGGAATCTGACCCGTAACACCGGTATCTGCAAGACCCAAAATGACTAACTCTTTGCAGCTTGATATCTGCATTGGGATTTCTCCTTGAATTCCCACATTCCCACCAGCACGAAAGATTTCAAGACTTGTTAACTGACCGATCTCTTCAGGTATCTTTCCAGAAAACTGATTGTCAAAGAGCTCAAGCTGCTGCAATTCAGAACAACTTCCTATCTCCTTTGGTATCTGACCTTGAAAGAAATTAGAGCTCAACAAAAGTTGCTTCAGCTGTGATAATCTTCCTATTTCAGGTGGAATACTTCCTGTTAGAGCATTGAAACTGAGATCCAAAATCCTCAGAGACGACGGCAAGTTTCCAATAGAAGCTGGAATTTCACCAGTAAGGTTACAATTTGAGAGGACTAGCACTTCAAGGAATGGAAAAGAAAGAACTTGACTTGGGAATATCACGGGAAGATTGATCGACCTGATCTTGATATCTGAAACAAATCCATTACTGGTGCATTGGATATAATCCCATTTGCATGGATTTTCATGACTTGGATTCCATGAAGAGAAAGGTGCAACAGAAGCAGAAGAGTTAGAAGTGGAAAGCCATGACAGTAAAGAAACCCCTTCTTGATTTAAACCAGAAATGGATGTTGGGAATAAAAAAGATATGATGAGAAACAAGAAGAATAAGATGACTGTTAGTTTGCCTGACATGATTATGATTATGATGACGATGAGGGTGTGTATGTACTCTCTGATCTACTGTACTTCTATTTCAGTTTCTTTTTTGCACCAAATGCAGTCATAAGAGGTTATCTGCAATGATTTCTTTATCATGGTTTTACTGGTGTTGGAAAGGGACAACAGTTTAATTCTTGCAGAATTTTATGTAAAAGAAAGGAAAAAAAAAACAAATAGAATTTTCAGAAATCTTGATTTTCCTCCAAATATATCTGTCTTCAATTAGATTCATTGTCAAGATTGACACTTGACACGGTGTTTGGCCATAATATTTGGAAATATGATTTATATACCCATAAGTTTTAAAAACTATTAAAACTAACCATATGTTTGTATTACAAATCAATTGGATCTTCGTTGCAACAAATAACGAGTAGTGTCCATGACACTAAAGAAATATGGTGGTTCGGAGTGAGTGCGACAAGCATCATTCCATACATCGTGAAGTAGACGAAACACATGACTTTGTTACGCTGAGCCGATTGTTCATCATTTTCATCAATAACCATATCATTACTTTAATATTTACTGAATATTCCATCACTACTTTGGTGTTTACGTAAAAAATTATGTAATATAGCGCAAATAACTACTATAGAGGATGTTTTTGTAAAAAATAAAAGTTTGGTGTAGAATTTAAATTTTTAAAAGATCCCAAATAATGAGATTTGACCCAAATACTAGTTTTTTCTAGTATTTGAGAATTTGAGTTATTTGCTAAAATTTTTTTGCCAAATAATGACAAATTGTATGGACAAACACTATTTGCCAAATTTCTCTCCAAATTTTACTTGAAAAATCTATGGCCAAACGGGTCCTAAGATGTTACTTAAAGACATGATAACTTGAAATGGAAAGGTGTCACCATCGTAATAGGATGTTATGTGATAAATTTAAATGAAATAATATGATCAGTGAAATAATAATAATTACGATAAAAGAGTGATAGTGATATACTTATACGTTAAATTGAAAACCATAAACTTTTTGCCGACTACAGCAAAGACGTATTTGTCAATATCGAAGGCCACAAAATTTAGAAAATAATTTGCTTGATCTTTTGATACTTTACTTTTTTGTGTCTTTTTCCTTAAGGCCCCCACTTTAGTGAGACAAGTGCTTAAGCACAACTAATCCTTCATTAAGGGGTTGAGAAGCCAAAAATCAGAATTATATCTTGAGTTGAAGTGTCTAATTACACATACCAAATGAGAAGGACAAGTCACCACCATGAAGAGGTGCATTTTAGGGCATACCAATATTGTTGAGTTAAAATATATAGTAACCGAGCGGCCAAATGTGTTACATACTCTCGATTTTTATGCTATATAGGCGTCCATCAAAATAATAGCCAACAAATATATTATATTTTTTCTAACAGGGTGTAATTATTTTTCAATCATTACAAGTAGTGTGTGTCTCTCTTGAAATTATTATCTTAAAGCTTATTATTTATAGGAAGTCGCATTGAAAGATACACCCTGATAACTATTCATTGCAAAATTTATCCTTATTAAAATCAGAGCTCATTCAGTTTAGAACCAAATAATATACTAAATCAGAACTATAATTTCATATTCAGTTGTAGATTTAATCTTCAAGAAGTCGATCATTGCATGCTTTGTAGTTATGTAATCTCCATCTATTTTCTTATTAATTTTTATTTTTCTTACTTACTTTTAGAAGTTAGTAATTTCCTTCTGATTTTCTCTGTATATCAATTTTTTCGAGAAATTAAACTTGAATCAAGTAATTTTAATTTTTTTAGGGTAGTTCAAATTATTTTAGTAACAACTAGCAAAAATAAGACTTTAAATTTATTTCTATTAATATAATCTGTCAATTACCATATAATTACTACTTATAATTTGAATTTACTTTTTCCAAAAAAAATATGTAAAAACTTTTTTCTGTTTGTATTTGACTTTATTATTAGTGAATATAAAAACAAAGGGGAAGCGCGAGTCAAGAACGAATCCCTTCAAAATTCTATTTCAAAAAAATGTTGATCCTTCCGTTGTCAGCTCCTAACGGATACCTAAATCGACTCAATTCAAATCAGCCCTCTTTTCCCACTTATGCATTTGCAGAGTAACTTCAGCCCTCTTGAAGACGTTTTATATTAGAAGGAG
>JAJONR010004530.1:0-71841 GCA_029582245.1 Solanum etuberosum | reverse complement strand
AAGTTGCCTATTTTATGACGAGTTGAATATATTCTTTTTATTCAGTTTTTAAGCTTTTGTATGCTTGAGTTAGTCTTCCGCTTGTAGTCAGCCAGGATGATGGTTCGCTTGGGGACCAGCAATGGTTCTCGAGTGCCGGCCACGTCCAGGTTGTAGGCTCGGATCGTGACAATTGTTGCATGTATTGTCAACTTTTTTTCTTGAATTCCTAGAGTTTATAAGTGCTTCTTTGTCTTCAATATCTTTTATATCATCAATGAAGCCTGATGAGAGGGTGTACAGTCTCAAACCATCTAGTTTTTTTTTTATATAATAGCAACAAACTCATTTCACCCATAAAGTGTCATTCTTGCTGCGTAGGTTCCATAACAGCTTAATAATTGCAGCTCTGTTCTAGATAGTAATATCTAGTATGTTAAGATCTCCTGTTACGTTCAACACCTCCTGTCCACATAAATCTCTTGCATGTTTGCTCTATAAGTTTTATGATTTTTGTTGGTAGAACAAAGATTTGAGACCACCACACTTGAATTAAGAATAACCCATTTATTGATCACGTTAATTACTAAAGCAAAACTTTAATATTGAATATCTTCAAATCTCTCTAAAATAGTAATAATATTTGTGTACGCTCTACACTTTTCTAATATAAATAAAATTTCCTAGATACGTCATTGTTAAATGGGTTCAATAATCTTTCCCGCTCTATTTAAAGAACCCGAAACCATAAATGAGACACATATTACATCTTGATCCGGGAACGACAACGACTTTTTCGGATCCAATGGCACCTATCGTAAATTCTACTCACCGTCGAACCTAATTCCAAAACTCTCCTCAATAAAATATCTTCTCTCTTCTCGAACCTTCTTCGTGGCGTTACAATCTTTTTTCTTGCTTAGATATTTTCATCTTTCCTTCCTTTAACACAAAATCATCTTCTCCACGTTACACATTGCGTTTCTGCCTCCATCTTTTCTTTTGCCTCTTCAAATTCTCTAAATTATTGCTCCAGTTTCTCTCTGGTTCGTAACTGCATTTATCTATGGTTTAATTGAATTAATAACTTTTTTTCTCTACTCTGTACCCGTCAATTTAGGTACAGTTTCTGCTTTCGCATCAATTTTTTGGGATTTTGGCTCTGGTTTAGAGACAAAACAAAAAACGGTTATGGATCGAGAAGGAGGATCAGCCGGATCTTGTTATTATTCAGTTCTAGGGATACGCAATGATGCCTCCTGCTCCGACATTCGCTCAGCTTATCGGAAACTAGCTCTGGTACGCTATAGTTTCTTCACGTTATGTATTTATTAAAAATTTATCAACTCGAAATTGAGAGAAAAAAAAATTAGTATTAACTTTTTGTACAAATATATACTACTCTGTATAAAAGTGTGTGTGTGAGTATTGTAACATCAGCGTGAATTTTGGGTGATTTGTGAAGAAATGGCACCCGGATAGGTGGGCAAAGAATCCGTCGGTGGCCGGAGAAGCGAAACTCCGCTTTCAGAAAATCCAAGAGGCCTATTCAGGTTACAATTCTTCACTTTTACCAGGCGCGTGTGTGGTTATTTTACTTGTTGAAAAATGTGAAATTGACGGTGGTTAGTTGTCCTTTATTTGTATTGGCAGTTCTCTCCGATCAAGACAAGAGGTCAATGTACGACGCCGGTTTCCTTGATATGCTTGAGGAAGACGAAGTACGTAAATTTGTTTTTTTTTTCCAGAAAGTAATCATATAACTACTGATACTGCTTCTGCAATTTCTCACTAGTTCCACAACTGCAAAACATCCTTCTGATGGTGATTTAGCAATTCAGGATTACTACTAATTTTTAGTGATTATGATATTACAATTCGAAATTTATCTCTCCCGAGTCTTTCAATTGCAATTCAACTGAGTATTCCAATTATGTTAAAGAAGATACAACAACACTAAAATCACTTGATAATCGAAATACCATTTACAACATACTAGGATAATACAATTACAAATGATAGAAATAAATAAAAAGCAAAGAACTACAATAAGACAATACTACAGTACCTACTACCTTTATACATGTCTTCCACGCCTTCCTATTTAGCGTCATGTTCTCAGTAACCCCCAAAGCTGTGTCATATCCTGTTTTATCATCAATCCCCAATAACAAAAAAAATACAACTATTTCTTTTTCACGAGTTTTAGCCTTCAATTATCATAGTCTAGGTATTAAAACACTTGATACAATTTGTTTGTATGCAGGGAATGGGTGATTTCCTGCACGATTTGATGAACAAAATGGATCAAAATGTTGGGGCGGCGGTAAGATATTTTAATGAGTTCTACTCCTACATGTTTTTTGTGCGTGTATGATTATTCATTCTGAAATAATGTATGTATTTATTGTGTAATTAAATGGTGAAGGAGGAGAGTCTAGAGGATTTACAGAGGACTTTTGTGGATATGTTTGGTGGAGATTTAGCAAAGATGATGGGTGATGAAACTCCAACGGCAAAGAAGAGGGCACGTGATTCGGGTTGCAGCACAAGGGCTGCATCAAAACGTAACAATGCTAATGTCAACTTCAATGGCACCTGTTAGTTTAATTAGTTTTAAGCAAAAATACAGAGAAGGCCTCCTCCTCCTCTCTTTGGTGTTCATTTTTGTGGGGCTGGAGAGGAATTAACTTGTTTATTTGGGGGGTAGATTAGGCAGATCAGAACCTTTTTTAGACTCTTGATTTCTAAGGAACAAGAAGTTCAAATGTGGGTGTTGTTTTGAGTTGCGTAATAAAATGTCTTTGATTAATTAAATTACTAGTACAGCATTTTTGTGGCTCTTCCAAAATATCTTCTAGTGTTACCTATATTATTTAAGAAATTTGGTACTTATAACATATGATTTGTCTGATCAACTTTTTTTGATATTTCGCATGCACTACACATTCATTGACAAGGTTAAAAGTCTGAATTATTCAAAAGTAAATACTACCCCTTTATGGGATATTTTATTTAAGTTACTTTAGTTCTTTTTAAGACAACAAAATCATACAGCTATTGTTTTTTGATTAAAAAATATAAGATGCATGTACGACTTGTCATATCCTCCAATTTTAATAATATAATGTATTTAATTCATGATCCTATCCATCTAAGGAAGTATGTGTTTTTTAGTTTTTGATGCCTACTTTAAGAAAATACCAATTCCTATTTATTTGCCTGTTTGATTAATTTATCCTTAATTATTAATTGATGCATTATTTTATATATTTTCTCGGTTATATACAAAATTTATTTTAAAATTATATATAACTTTTTTATTAAAAAAAAATGGCGAAAAGAAGACATTTTATGGAGCGGAGGAGCATTGCATGGAAAAGATGTAGGTGAGAGGAATTAAAGGAGTAGAGGTCGTTTGATAAAGTGTATTAGAAAAAATAATGTATGCATTAGCTCTACGTATTAGTAGTCCCTCGTTCCTCGTTATGAGAATATTATAATAGGGGAAAACGGTTAAAAATGCACTTAAACTATGCGAAAGAAACAAAAATGCCCTTCGTTTGTTGTTTAGTCCAAAAATGTCCTTGTCGTCAATATTTTGGTCCAAAAATGCCCTTATTGTTATTTAAAGGGTAAAAAATGCTCATTTTTCAAATAAATATATTATTTATTTTCTTTTTAACACATTCATTTTTCTAATAATATTTTTTTAAATTAGGAAATGTTTATCTTACTTCAATTCAGAAAAAAAATAAAAAATGAAAATATTTTTTATTTTTTTATAATTATTTTTTATCGTTATATAAATACAAATTAATGATGGATATATTATGATATTTTATATATGACATATATTATATGTCGAAAAGGGTATATGAAATTATTCTATTTTAATTGATAAAATGAGATTAAGAAGAAAAAAAATATTTCCTACATTTTTATTTGTTAAAGTGATTTTTTAAAATAAAGAAAACAAGAACATGGTTCTTTAATAATATTTTAATTAGGAAGAATATGTGTTTAAAAAGGAAAAATAATAATATATTTCTTCACATTTTTGACCCATTTAGTAACTATAAGGACATTTCTGAATCAAAATATTGACTGCAATAACATTTTTAAACTAAAGTATTGACTATAAAAATATTTTTAAACCAAACTACAAATAAAAAATATTTTTATTCTTTTCACATAGTTTAAGACATTTTTGACCCTTTTCCTTTATAATAATATAACAAATGAGAGGAGGCATACAAAAATGATTGAGGAAGAGAGGGAAAAGGTGAATGTTAATTTAATTAAGGGAAGACGTGTAACGTGGATGGGATGACACATACCGAGTGTGATATTTTTTCACGCAACTTTTCTCTTAGTTTTACCTTATAGTATTTTTTTTCCAGCAAATCTTCTTATTTCATACATTTTGATTAGTTTCAAATGGATACACTTGTGTATATATAACAACCACATATTTCACAACATTAGCTACCCATTAGGCAAGGGCCGACTCAACAAGAATGGGGCCTAAAACGAAACTCAAGAAAGGGGTCCTAATATATATTTTTTTTTATCATATATACTTTTATTTAAAATCTATTTTTCTAGCTTTTTTGATGCTAAGTTATTAGTTACTGTTTTATAATTGATTTGTTTTAATAATTCCTTTTCAATTAATAATATGGCTAATACATTCAATCTCTCTTGAGTCATTGTTGATCTTAAATAAGATTTAATCAATTTTAATTTCGAAAAAAATATTCGACTGAGGCAACAATTACAACAACTGTTAACATTATTCTATAAGCAATATGCATATTTGGAAAAGAATCAAGTTTTTTTATTTGATTGAGTATTTTTATTAGATCATTATCTTCTACTTGTATTATCTGTCTTAACATTTAAAATTCAAAAAATAAATATAAACCATCAATATCAAAATAATTATTATGTGTTAAAGAAAGTTCAAGGTTAAGACAATGTTTTTTTAAAAAATTCTCATCATCTAGTCATACCAACTCTTGCCTATTCAATTTTTTAATTAAAAATCTTGAATTCGTGTGATAAAAAATAATAAAAATCTCCGTTTCTATGTAAGACCCCAGCTAGAAAATGCTGCTACTAATTATTAAGGTATGAATTTGCTTGTTTATTGTATGTTGTGGCCACAAGGCCCACCACAACTAACAACTGATGTGAAATTTGCCAAAATTCAAGTGTATATTTGTTGACCATATGAATTCTATCTAGCTTCATAAAGATAAAATAATGGTCAGGACCAATTCTATATATGTATGTATATATAAAATACTTTATAATATAACAGTGGTTTATGTGTGTACAAAAATATAATTGGACAGGCAGAAGATGGAGCTAGAAGTTGTGTTGTTTTGTGTTAATCTTCTTTGGAGTTCCCAATTCGATGAGAGGGGAGGTGCTCAGTAAGTATTTCTCATTTTCAACTCAAAGATTATGAGTTGGAGTTATCGAAAAAGCAAAAAGTCATGAAAGTTCTTAGAAAAAAGTAAAAAAGAAGTCTAAAACAAAACAACTCATTTAATTATGTGAATAACAGATATAATAAAAATAATAATAATATTTGGTAATACTTATTTATCGACAAAAGTTTTAGAATGTAAGCGTTAAGAACAAGGAACCACATGTTACACAAAATAAAATATCTTACCATAGAAGGAAGATATTCTCCTTCTGTGGTGAAAAGGGGAGTATGAAGATCATGTGGAATGTATATTTAATGCCAATATCTCTTTCCATTTTCCCTCTTCTTTTTCGCGCGATATCCTATATTTATATTAGATTGAAAAATGAATCGAGTTTCAATAAATACAAAATTATTTGATATGAGTAAAAAAAAAAAATTGTTTTAGAACAACGGTTAGTAAGAAGAGTAATTTTACTATTTTGATAGTTGGGATATTTTTTAATAAAAAATATAATAATAAAAATATTTTTGAGCCAAAAATATAGTTGATGGTAAAATCGACCCACTTTAAATAATTTAGAGATATATTTAACCATTTTTCCAAACAAAATCAAATCTGGCCGTGTGAAATTAGTTACAAACATCTATTTGATACAAGCTTATTCACATTGGGTGTATATCAAAATAATGCGAGTCCGAAGCTTAAAGGGCAAAAAAAAATTGCCAAAAATTCCAAAGGGGTACATCAAATTTTTTTTTAACCAAAGGGCAAAAACACTCCTTACATAGCGATTTTCTTCTGACGACGTTACTCCGTTAGAATCAAAATTGGTGACCTACCAGCGATTTTGTCCAAAAAAAAATTTCCTTTTTTTTAAGAACATCGCTGCCCGAGCAGTGTTTCTCGCGATTTTTTTTTTTAAAAAAATAAAGTTGCTGCTATGGGTGCGTTGTTATTAAAAAAAAAAAAAAAATATTAAAATTAGCAGCGATGTTCTATCAGAAATTTAAAAAAAAAATGGAAATCGCTCCACATGTAGCGATAAGGCAGCGATTTCAAGATTTTTTTTTTAAAAAAAATAAAAAATTGGAAGGGAATTTCGCTGGCAAGGCAGCGATTAGTAAAAAAAAAGTTCCATAACGCATAGGGATAACACAAAATCATTGAACCAAAAATAAAATATAAAAATATGAATGAAAGAATAATACTAAAAACTATATACATTAACAAACTTAAATATGTCATTCATACATTAATTTTTAATTTTTAGTTTTTTTTACTGAAGCGATTATTAAATTTTTATTTTTTAAAAACTAAAATCGCTACTTGTGGAGCGATTTCCAAATTTTTTTATTTTATTTCTGATAGAAAATTGTTGCTAATTTTAATATTAAAAATATTTTATTTTATAACAACGCTGCCATAGCAGCGACTTTATTTTTTTTTAAAAAAAAATCACGAAAAACGCTGCTCGGGCAGCGATGTTATAAAAAAAGGAAAAAAAAAATTGGACAAAATCGCGTGTAGGTCAGCGATTTTGATTCTAACGGAGTAACGGCGTCAGAAGAAAATCGCTACGTGAGGAGCGTTTTTGTCCTTTTGATAAAAAAAATTTTTTGATGTACCCCTTTGGAATTTTTGGCAATTTTTTTTTTGCCCTTTAGCCTCCGGGCAAACTACTGTGGTTAAGTAAGTTAATGAAATAAAAATATACATTAGTTAAACAAAATTAATTTGGTTATAATTGTGAATATTTTAATACGTATTATATCATGTATTGATTGATTTGATGTAATACGAATAAATTTGAATTAATTAATTATCCTTCTTCTCAATCGGTTTGTTTGACCAAATTATGGAAAAGCTAAAAGTGCTTAAATGCTTATATGAAAAGAAAAAAAAAAGTCGGTTAAATATATATTATTATTTAATTAATATAGATAAAAATTTGTTTAAATTAATTAGCTAAAAACAATCAATTACCCATTTGGGCCGATATCCATTCTAGGATGGATGGGTTCGTCTGATAGAATGGCTCGATTAGTGTTACGTTATACAAGTAGGAGTTTGATTATATAAAATGTTAGTTATTGTGATTTATAATATTTTTTATGTATTTTTAAGTATATATTTTTATTTTAAAATACTTGAAATTTCATGTTTCCACGTATGAATCTCAATATTGCAATGGTTAGGCATATGCTGATGAAAACAGAACCAAAAATTATAAATACGATAAAAGAATATATACTGCAAAATTTCTAATACATAGGGGTGTACATAATCGGGTTAGTTCGGATTTTTCAAATATCAAATCAAATAATTTGTATCGGATTTTTAAATTTATAAACCAAACCAATAAAACTCGGGCTTTTCAACCTCGGGTTTTTTTGGATTTTCGGATTTTTTTCATTAAAGAATTCATACAAACATATAATTTACTTGTACTTCAAATATTTCTTTAGTCCTACCAAAATACAACTATCTAAGGTGTTTTTTAAGAAAATAACACAAAATATGATATGATTAATGACACTAAAATATTCAACAAAAAAATAATAATGAAATCGCGTAAAACTAAAAAACAAATATTCAATATTATTGTCATTCTTAGTGTTGAATTTATTATCTTTTTGCATTAGTATTAATTTAATTTTTTATTTAAGCTTTATTATAATTACCAACATCTATGGACTATAATCTTTATTGGACCATTCAGAATTCTAAGTTTCAAACTTGAAATAATATATTAAAAAATAAAAACTATGAAAAAGTATACGAAATATTTAAAAATTATATCAAAGTAAATATTTTTATGTATAAAATAAAATTTTAAAATTATCTATTTAATGTCGGATTGATTTGGTCTCGAATTGATTTTTTTTAGTTAAAATCAAACCAACCCAAATATAGTCGAATTTTTTTTTTCAATACCAAACCAAACTATTAATCGGATTTTTTTTCGATTTGACTCAATCGATTTGCGATTTGATTCGATTTTCGATTCGATTTGGTACACCGCTACTAATACATATTGAAGCCTAAATTTGTTGTATTCATCACTCACTGCATCTAGAAAAAGAAATAAGTATATATTTGTAGCATAAGAAAATTGCGACTACAACATTAATAATATTCTTAACAAAACTACTACGTTAGTTTTGAAAACAACTCAAATCTAAATAATTTTTAAAAAAAACCCTTCCTAGGAACTTCCACGTTTTTTCGCTCTCATATTGACTCAAACCCACAATCTATCATCGGTGTAATCCCTCTTGAATCAAGACACCCTTATTTACGTTGATGCAAAGAGATTAAATGTGCAAGTACTCATTCGAGCAGAGCTCTCCCTCTAATAGGAAGTGTGTTATGAGGGTGAAACACTCTCGTGACACCTTTTGAGTTGACACTCGCAGTTTGAATCCCACAGCTACGAACAACATGTGATGAAATATTTAATGACAATGTCCTCAATATTAATTCCTCAGCTTCTACTTCATTCATCCCTTTCTTCCATTCCTTTTCCAATTATTCAAATGTGCAACCCCATATCCTCCTACACAAAAATTGGATTTCTCCATAACAATCCCAACATCACTTACCTCGTATATTTTTTTCCCTCCACCAATTATAACACTAGTTTGTAGCATATTTTTCATTCCAGACTTAAATGCGGTCAACATCGTTCCTATTGTCTCAACTGTGACCTTAATATTTTCTTGATCAACAATAAAGTTTCGTGCATCTTCTAGTAAAATTTCTGTTTCATGATTACAATGACACGAGACAACATTAGCATTGAGTTGTGTGATTGTATCAGTGGAACCAAGAATGATACCATCGTCGTATAACACCAATGATGATGGTAGTGTTTGAGGGGTTGGGCTCGTTGGAATTAACATGTTAAGAAAATTAAGAGTAAATTTTTACTAATTTGATTCGAAGTAGGAATTTATTAACAAGACTTTTCCTTAATAGAATCGTAAATTTATAGTTTTGTTATTAGTTCTATTGGATTAGGAAGAGAAATTAAATAGAATACACCTCTTAGTTCAATTAGGATTATGAGGAAGGAAAGTTTCCTAATATTTAATTAATGAGAAACTTCCTTATTTTGATATTTTTCATATATGGTTCGACCGATTATTTTAAGAACTCCCCAAATTATAGCTACGATATTTTCCCAAAACCGACATTTATTGGTCTCTAGCAGCATTATTTTTATTTTATTATTTCATTTTTCTAGAAATAAAAAATTTAATCAGTTGGATATATTTATACTGAACTTTTCGTCAATACTGAACTGGAAGATCCTCTTTTTTTTTAAAAAAAATAAAAATAAAAATAAATAAAATAGTTATAGATAGAAAAATAATAAGCAACTGTTATGTACTTCTTTATTGAAATGGTTTTCTTTTTTTTGGAGAATAACTTTTAGTAAGAAGGGTAATTTTGCTATTTTGATAGTCGGACTATATTTTTGAACAAAAATGTAATAGTAAAGATATTTTTAGCAAAAAAACCAATATAAATAATGGAAAAATTGATCAATTTTAAATAGTTCATGTATATATGACCATTTTCCATAAAAGCAATCAAATCTGTTCATTTGAAAAACTTATTCACTTTCATATTTACGTCAAATTAATGTAAATTACTATATTAAGTAATTTAATGAAATAAAAATATATATCAGTTAACTATAATTAAGTGATAGATATGAATATTTTAACACATATCATGCATCAATTGATTAATTGATTCAATATTGGGGCATCCTTCTAGTCAATGGGCTTGTTTGACCAAATTATGGAATAGCTAAAAGTGCTTAAATGTTAACATGAAAAAGCTATTTTCAAAAATTAGAAAAAATAGTTTTTTTTCTAAAAGTATTTTGAAATTTTGACCAAATATAAATTGTTATTTTAATATTGATAAACGTCATTTTAAATTAATTAGCTAAACAGGCACCGCTATTCTTTAAATATATTTTTTTTAAAGGCAATTTTTTCGAAATAAAAACATATTTGCCAAACAAGAGTAAATTTTAGGTTTAGCAAACATAAAAAATCATATTTGTATGCTATAACTATAGTTTGTATAATTGCGCTCCATAACAAACTTTATGTTTACTATGGCTATTAATATGTACATTTCAGTATACATATACAAAAGAATCAATTGTATAATCTGTTTCGATATACATATACAAAAGAATCAATTGTATAATATGTGTTTGTATAAAGCGAAAAAGCGAGAAAGAGAGAAAGACAAAAGAAAACTGGGCAGAGGAAAATCTGTATTTGTATAATTATAAGTATATAGGACGAAAATATATGTATTTGTATTTGTATATACAATTTTCTCTCGCTTTATACAAACACAAACATAATTTATACATTTGTGTTTGTATAAAGTGAGAGAGGCGAGTGAGAGTGGCGAGCGAGATTCTCTGGGGAGAGAGGCGAACGAAAAAATATGTATATATACAGTTTTCTCTCCCTTTATACAAACACAAACGCATTTTATACATTTGTATTTGTATAAAGTGAGAGAGGCGAGGGAGAGACTGGCAACGAGAAATCGAGAGTGGCGTGCGAGAAATTCAGGGAGAGAGGCGAATGACAACTGTTTGCTACAAGTTACAATTAAATCAAACTGTGGTTATAGCATTTAATTTGAATTAATAGTTTGCTATTTTATTCAATTTTTCCACCAAAGAACAACAATTTTGTGGGCTCCCACTTCCCTATAGCATTGAAGCCCAACATTTTCAACAATTTGGGCCGACATCCATTCTACAATGTTTGGGCTCCTCGTTATGAAGTTGGTGTTTGGCTGTAGAAATCGATTCGGGAAAATTAGCTAACTAGTCAAAATTCATAACATAATTATTAAAAACATCTACACTTTAAAATAATTATTAAAAATGTCAATATGCCAATGTTTTAGCAAATAAAGTGTATCCTAATATAATTCATTTACCTTCCTTTTATTTCTCAACTTGATCCCACGTTTGACTTAATTTGATTCTATTATCGGTGAAAAAGAAGAAGAAAAAAAAAAAGACTCCATTACCCACTTTTCTCTCTCTCAAATTTTTACCCACATTCTCTCATTTCTCTCTCTCACGATGTTTACCATATTCCCTCACCTCAATTAACTTACATTTTTCCTTGTTTATATTGAAATTCCTCCATTCTTCTAAGAAATCTCAATAATCATTCAAAAGATTTTCAACCTTTGATATAGGTAAATATATTATCATGAAGTATCTTTTGAGATGTTCGGGATATTGGTATTTCTGATTTTCGAAATTTCGACGGTATGTTTTGATTTTCGCGATTTTGACTGTATAGGGTATGCTGCTAAAATGGCTGAAGAGGGCAGATCTAAATTTCGACATGATCCTACCCACAAGAGTAATGAATCCAACAGTCCAAAAAATTGTTGATGTTGAAGAAGTTGATAAGCTTTATGAAGAACAACTTTTCGAACATCAAATCGATGAAAAGATATTTAATTATATTTTACAAAACTTATAGTAAATATTTTGAAGTTGTCTTTGTAGTAAAGTATGTGAATGCATGTCTATTTCGATGGAGTTATACGTTTATAACATAATTTGTATTCGTATTGAATAAAATAAAGTTTTGTATCCATCCCGGAATTATAGTCACAGTTATATATATTGCATAACAAATAATGTGTATATTTATATCCATCCTCGAAATTATATTATTTCTATTTATGTGTCTTGTTTTGTATATGTATTCATTTAATTGTTTCTCTTTTACACAGTTTTTATAAACCTTTTTGTGTCCTTTTATATTTCAGAGTCTATTCTTATTTATTTTTTCTGAATATTGTATCCATCGTTGAAATTGCTCTGTTTACACACATGTATCCTGTTTTGTATATGTATCAATTTAAATTTTTTGTTTTTGTTGTTTTAAATACAATTAGTATGCCAAATGACTTTGTATTTATTTAAGCATATTTTGTAGTAACCTTTTGTCACATTTTACTTGTTTTCCAGAATTTAGTATCCTTTTTCTAATTGCATTCATTTCAGTGTATATAGTCAGTTTGTATCCATAACAGAATTTATAAATGTTTATTGAAATTTGTCGTCATTAAGTCATTTGTGTATTAATTTTTTGAACATATGTAGGGAACTAATATATAGTCACAGCTACATGGGAGCTTGTAAGTTCATATATTATATTGAATTTATTTTTATTTAACATATAGCCTTTTATAGCTGGATACTATTCTTTTCTGTTTTAATCTTTATGTTTGATGCAGGGATTTCGGTATTTTTCTAATTGCTTATGTTGAGTATTTGTCTTACGACCAAGGAAATCCAACAGGCACCTTTGATGCAGAATTTCTACGATCAAGATACGCTGCAATTCGTTGAAGCAATGGCTAACATAAGAATAATGCCGGTGCCATAAGTGACAGTAAGGCACCTCCAAGTACTAATAGACCTCACATAGTGTGTGAAAGTAGTGAAACAATTGAAATACAATAGTCATTTCTTCTTGTTAATCTTTTTAGGGCTTATAGACTTTTGTTTACTATCTATTAATATTTATATCACTTTAGTTTGCTAATTGACCATTTGTAAAATTAAACTTCTAAAGTTTTTATATAGTAGTAAAAAATGTTATGCTTTTATTGTTGATTTCTTGTAGATTCTATAATATGTAGACATTCTTGACATTTAGTTTCTCCTAGTACTAGTTAAATTTTGATTGAAAAGATAGTGAGATGTATTAAACTTTTGTCCTTTCTAATGGGGTGATCACTATTAATTGATATTAGGGATACAATAAAAACTGACACGGTTTGAAAATAAAATATTCACTAAAATAGAATTACAATTTATATTCAGAATAAAAAAATAAAAAAAATGAATTTAATTTTGTATTTTGTTTTTTCAAAAACTTACTTCTTTCTGGATACAATTCATAACTCAGCTAATACATCTCAGCTAAAATCATCATTAAAAATGTTCAAACAAGTAACGATCAAAAACTAAAGGGATACAAAATTATCCAACACTTTCAAAATTATTTTTAAAAAAATATAAACATCATTCACTATGCAATATGTGGTCCATTTCTACATGACCTCCCTTATACCCACATGTACTACATGAATTCTTGTTCTTCTTCTCGTATAGTTCGATGTCTTATTTGTCATGAAGCTTCTTTGATGGACTATCAGGAAATCTTTTAAATTTTGATGGCAGCATTATGTCATCATCAATATAATCAGGTACATTCCACTCGCTTTGATCAGGTAAGGGAAGATTTGATTGTTGTATGTAACCAGCAATATGGTCTAGGATAAAAAAAATTCTTCTTTAAAAAAGCCCAAGCGTGTGAACATGGTATTTCATCCATTTGAAATATCTTACATGTAAAAAAAATAAATTCAGCATACTATGAAAATTGTACCTTCATGATCCACAATGTGCACATAATTACTTATTGGTACAACCTTTTAAACAAAAATAATACAATCATTGTGTCTGTTACAAGCTTTACAGTAATATAGTTAAATATATGAAATACAAAACTTGTATATGAAAATGAGTATTTAAAACTTTTATACAAAACTAAATTGATTTTCAACAATATTTGTATCCAAGTCATCAATACACATAGATTTACATTAATTGTAACAAACACAATTCTTATTGGCCAAAAAGTATATTCAATGAATGAGAATTGTATGTATTTTAATTTTTAAGTATTGTATTCAAAAAAATAATTATATCTCATGTCATCAATACAAGTATGAAATCAAGTTAACTTTCATAGTAACAGACACAATTTGTATTTTTTTAAAATTGTATTCAATCATTGAGAAATATATTCATCTTATGTTTTTGTATTCCTAAAATATATTATAGTCAATGCTTAATTTGTATAAAATACACTAATTTGTATCCCAAAATATTTTGTATTCAAAGCAGTCAATATACAAAAGAATTTAATATATACAAAATTTTTTTTTGAAATCCAAGCAATCGAATACAAAATAATATTAATAAATCTAAATGTATTTTGTATCACATTCAGCCAAACAAATGAATACAAACTTATTTCGTATTCGAACAGATTTATATTCATTATATTTTCGTTTTGTATTCAAAACGGCCAACAAACAAAATTCCAAACACACTCGTACATTCAATTGTTGTATCAATCAAAACAAACTTATCTAGGATAATCAAAATTTATTTATATAAAATGAGTATTTGAATACCTGATCGATTTTGTATTTCACCGATTATCTCGAAGATATTTGATTTCAATTGCGTGTCAAATATATATCTCACTGAAAGCCTCACAAAATATTTCAAAATCCACTTCAATGCCAACAAGAAACTCAAATCAATCGACTTCACTTCGAAATAGATTCAATATTATCAATGGAGTACGACAAGTTGATTTTCAAGTTTGAGGAATAAGGGAGAGAAGCGCTCTGTCGATTTCTCTATGAAACGTAACTGTTGACTAATTTCAAGAATATTTACCTTATTTGAAATATTCTCTACCTTAATTTTCTCCATTATGTTTATTATCTAATTATATTCTACCAATTTAAACAAATGAAAAAATACATAATCAGCCCTATAACAAACGAAAATATTGACATTTTTAATAAATATTGAAAATGTGGCTAAGGGGTCCTATTAAATGCTAAAATATTGACATTTTAAAAATTTCCCCAATTGATTTTTCTTTAATTTGAAATTTTTGAATGAAATTTTTGAAGCTAGAGTCATGTTTAATCATAATTTTTGTGATTAACATTTGATTCTTTGAATATATTGAAAGTGAAAAGGGGGTGAGGGTGGGGAAGTGGAAACAGGTTTTGGATGATTTTTTATGTCTAAACACTAATTTCAAATAAAGTGAAAAAGAATTTGGAAAAAAAAAGAATAATTCTCATGACTAGACCATTTTGTCTAATAGATATTCCCAAAAAATATTTGAAAAAAAATTGGGCAAATATTGATTGTTCTTACAACTTGTCATTATTTGTCAAACAATTCAAATTTTCAAATATTAGAAATTAGAAAAGTCTAGTATTTGAGTCAAATTCTATTATTCGGAAGATTTTAAAAAATTTAAAATTACAAAATTTAAATTTTTCCAAAACACCTTTCATTTATAGTTTTGGACTGAGTTTTAATCCTAATTTGTTGTATAATATTTTTACAGTTAGATACAAAGTTTTACAATTTTTATTTGAACTTGATCTCCGGAGTTGCTTTTAATTATAAGTAGTAACAATAGTTCTTCGTATACAAATCAATTGTGTTTTTCATTTGTTTTCCCCCCTCTTTTTCAATTCTATATTAAATGTATTCGTAGTCATGATTTTTGATGAAACATGTTTATTATAAATAATAATACAAACTTATGAATATTTTTAATAGTTTTTAAGGCTTATAGGTATAGATTATGTATTTTTTTTAAATCAAGGGTGTGTTTGGTATTAAGGAAAACATTTTTCGGAAAATGTTTTCCAATTTTCTCATGTCAAATCAACTCATTTTCCTCAAATGTAAGGAAAATGACTTCTCTTAAAAAATTAGGGAAAACATTTTCCAAAACTTTCCTCCAACTTCAAATTACAATTTTTTTTGTTGAAAAAATCAATTTTTTTGTTGAAAAAATAAATTTGAAACTTATTTTTAAAAAATATTTTTCAACTATATTTTTTTATTTTTTATCCCACCCTCACCTTGACCCCCACCCCCACACAAAAAAAATATAAAAAAATTTAAAGTTTGATTTTTAAAAAAAAATTCAAATTTTTATTTTTTCACCCCACCCCACCCCTATCCGCGATCCCCCCCACAATCAGCCCCCACCCCCCTCCAAAAAATAATTTAAGTTTGTTTCTAAAAGATATTTTTAATTTTAAATTTTTTGACCCCATCTCACCCCCTCCGCGCGCCAGCCCCGCCACCCCACCCTCCCCCCCAAAAAAAATAATTTTAAGTTTCTTTTTAAAAAATATTTTCAATTTCAATTCAAAAATTATTTTCTACTCTCTAGTAAAAATAAAAGATATTTTCTCAAAAAAAAAATTCATTCATAAATCAGACACTAAAAAATCTTTTCCGGAAAATATTTTCTACTCACCAACCAAACATGAGAAAATAAGTTAAAAATCTACTTGTTTTCCAGGAAAACATTTTCCATGGAAAACATTTTCATTCATACCGAACACACCTAATATTTTTCCAAAATCTAAAGCCAAACACGTGATGAAACTTCATCCAGCCCTATACACAAAAATGACTTGTCAAAAATATTTAAGAAATTAACTAACTAATGACTTGTATGTACGTAAATATATGTGTTTAAATTGCTATAATTAGTTAAATTACACTGATTGAGCAATAATATTTGTATAACAATGCGACTTAATGTGTTCAAAAATAATTTTAATATTAATAAGAGTACAACCGTACAAGAATATCCACATAATAAAGTGAGGCTTGATCAAGCATATTTATTGTTTATAAGAGGTTAACAACGAGAATATATATACATTCATTGTAATTCATAAGTGAGATCTGATGAGTATAATGCCTATATAATCTTACCTCTACAAATATAGTGAAAAGCATAATGGAGCAATGTTTATGGTAAATTTAAGTTTAATTTGTTTCAATATAATATTGTTAAGCAAAATAATTAAAATCTTTATTTGGGATATATTTTTACGAGACTATTATTTGATACACTAAACTTTGAGAAACCATGGCAATTACACCTTTTAGGTTCTTTACATATATTTTTTCCGTCCTAATTTATATGACATAGTTTAAATTTTAAGAGTCAATTAAATTTTTCTTTGATTCAAATTTCTTTGTCCGCCTTTTAAATATTTTAAATTGTTAATTATTGTAATTTATAAGTAGTACTTTTGTTTTGTGTGGTTTTTAAATACGTAGATTTTATTTCAAAAAAAATTAATTATAACTTTTATGTCGGAATTCACAATAAAAAAATTAGACGATGTTATATAAATTAAACTGAGACAGATAGAATACCCGCTTAGGCATATGCCGATGAAGACAGAACCAAAAATTCTAAATATGATGAAAGAATATATATTGCAAAATCTCTAATACAGATTGAAACCTAAATCTGCTTGTATCAATCACATTCTGCATCTGAAAAAAAGAAGAAGGAAAAAAACATGTATATGAAGCATAATAAAATCGTGACTATAGTATTAATAATTTTGCCACTATGAATCCTCTTTTACCGTCCAATCAACTCCTTCTTAAATCTAGACATCCGCATTGAGGTTGACGCAAAGAGATAAACGTTGACATACGCATTCGAGCACATCCCTCTCCTCAGCCGAATGTTCCATGTCCAACTCTTCTTGCATAGTCGGAAGTGTGTCATGAGGATGAAACACTCTCGTGACACCTTTTGAGTTAACATTGACAGTCTCAATCTCACATATACGAACACCACCTAATGAAATATTTAAGGACAATGTCTTTAATACCAATTTCTCAGCTTCTCCTCCATTCATCCCTTTTCTCCATTCTTTTTCCAAGAATTTATTCAAATACGCAACCCCATATCCTGCTACACAAAAATTGGATTTCTCCGTAACAATCCCAACATCATTTACCTCAAATATTTTCTTTCCTCCACCAATAATAACACTAGTTTTTTTCATTTCAGGCTTAAATGCGGTCAACATCGTTTCTATTGTCTCAGCTGTGACCTTAATATTTTCTTGATCAACAATAAAGTTTCGTGCATCTTCTAGTAAAATTTCTGTTTCATGATTACAATGACACGAGACAACATTAGCATTGAGTTGTGTGATTGTATCAGTGGAACCAAGAATGATACCGTCATCGTATGTGACACCAATGATGGTGATGGTGTTTGAGGGGTGGGGCTCGTTGGAATTAACATTGAACGAGATCATGTTAAGAAAATTGATCAACCTAAAATATGGAGTACTAAAAAAAGATGTGGTGTTGTATTGACTAAGGGGATTTCTTTATATAAAGAGTAAATTTGTACTAATTGGATTCCAAGTAGGAATTTGTACTAATTGAGCAATGATTTTGACATTATTGGTATAACAATGCGATTCAATCGGTTTAAATTCTTCACTGCAATTGATATTTACAAGTACAAGAATAGCCACGTAATAGAGTGAGGCTTGATCAAACATATTGTTTATAAGAAGTATAAAATAACAATAATGTATCTAGTGTAATCCATTAAATAAAAACTAAGGAAGATAAGATATACTGAATCATACCCCTACATATCTAAAACCTAAAGGAGCTATTTTTTCCGATAAATATAGGTTTAATGTGTTTCGATAATTATATTGTTAAGTAAATGAATTCAAACCTTTACCTGTGATTCTATCGGAACTATTATGTGAGACTCTAAACTTGAAAAAACATGATAATTACATTTTTTAGATCGTTGTAATTTTGAGAATCAACCAAGTTTTTCTTTTATTAAAAATTTGTTTGTATACGCTTTTTCAATATTTTAAGTTAATTATCATAATTTATAGTGCTTTTATGTAGTTTCTAAATATATAAATTTTATTTCAAAAAACATATTTTTTTTTATGTCCAAATTCACAATAAAAAATTAGAAGTTTGAATCTAAGTATATGAGATATGTACTTATCTCATATATTTTCTTTCCTCTACCAATAATAACCACCGTATATTCTCCATTCTCATGTTAAACGCGGGCAACATTGTACCAATTGTCTTGGTCGTGACCATAATATTTTTTCGATCCAGTTTCGGCTCTTGAATCTAGACACCTTACTTGCAAAGAGATTAATCGAAACGTGTCTGCACGACCCAATAAAATATGAGGCATAAAGCCAAATTTTAAAAAAAGAGATGTTATGCTTTATATATATATATATTATTGTCATAAGTTTTTTAAGATTCATGAGAATTAATTATTATTATTTTCAATTGTTAATATAATATTTCTTGTAATAATTTGTAAGACACTAATAACATATATAACTTTTTATACGTTATATAACACTACAAATGTTTATATTAGTTCTTATTGATTAAAGTTTTGAATTTTTTTTAATTGAATCAATTGTTATACAAACAATCAAAATATTCTACAAGTATAGTAGGAATATTAAAAAAATAAAATTGAAACTTCACCTGATTGAGTATACCAATCAGAGTATCATTTTTACTTGTATATATTTTGAATTATATTTAATTACGAAAATAGGTCTAAACTAAAGTGATTGTTACGTTTTAGAAGGCATTCAAAGTTAAGACTATTTTTTTTTTTGAAATTTAATTATTTGATAATCTAATTAGCTTGAGCTTAAAATGTCTAAGAGGCATCTCAAAAAATTGAAAACAGTCTTACAAAACTAAATTTAAAATATGATTGATTTTAATTGAAGTGAATTAGACAAATTAAGAAGTATAAAGTAATTGCAAATTTAAATTCATTAAGAAAAAATAAATTAATACTAACAATAAATACATAATTATTTATATATATATTACCATTGAATAATTTTGAGACTTTATTTTTGAGGGACTTAAAGCCATTGCTTCGATGTCTTTAGGATAGAGCCGCCCCAATGTGCACATAAGCATTCGAGCAAAGTTCTCTCTCCAATTGAAAGTCCAGAACAATACAATCTACTATAGTCAAGTGATTTAATAAAGTAAAAATTTATATTAGTTAACTATAACTAATTAAGTAATATGTGTGAATATTTTAGTAAATATCATATATTTATTTGATATAAACACTTGAGATAAATAAACTTTAACCAATCAATTTGGGGCATCCTTCTTCTTGTCGATGGGTTTGTTTGACAAAATTAGGGAAAAGCTAAAAGTGCTTAAATACTTATATGGAAAAACTATTTTCAGGCGTCGAAAAAAAAGTGTTTTACTGAAAGTACTTTGAAACTTTAGTCAAATATAAATCAATATTTTAATATTGATAAAAGAAAATTTAAGTTAATTAGCTAAATACAGATAACTATTCGAAAGACAATTCTAATAGAAGTATTTTTCGAAATAAACATATTTTAAAAGCTCGTCAAACAACCACTTATAAAGCAGTACCAAAATTTTGTTCAAACTATAATTAACGGGTTTGGTTAATTTGTTGGAAACTTAGACAAATCCTATATATTTAGAGGCTAATTGCATTCTATTCCGGAAGTTTTTCCAATTATAAAAAATTTGAATTTTTCAATTCTCTCAGATACATTTCTTTGTTGTCCGATACATTGCAAATAATGCATTACTTAATGAGAGAAATGTATTCGAGAGGGGAAGAATGTATCCGAAAGGGGATAGAAATGTATCAAAGAGGGGATTTTTGTAATTTTTCTAAAGGGAGGATTTTTCGCGAATTGCCACTATGATAACTACAATTTAAGCTGTCTCGTTTGTATAATTTGTATAACGTTTGTATAATTGAGCTATTTTTGTATAAACTCGAAATAACGAATTTATATAAAATAAAAAACATCTGAACTTTAAACAGTTATACAAATTATATTATACAAAAGTTATACAAATTATATTATCCAAATTCCAAATTATACAAACTCGAAACCTCAACACACATAATTATCACTGAATATTAATCGCGAGTGGTAATTAATATACTAATGAAATCGCAACTACAATATTAATAATATTCTTAGCAAAACTACCACATTGCCACCTATTGAAATAAAACGAATGCCACAATAAGTGTTGAAAAAGATAGAATCTAAACAATTTTTTAAAACTCCTCCCTAAGGAACCGTTAAACTTTTTCGCTCCCATATGGACTCAAATCTACAATTTACTATCGGAGCAATCTCTCTTAAATCAAGACATCTTTATTGACGTTGATGCAAATAGACTGAATGTGTAGGTACGTATTTGACAAGACCCCTTCCTCTAATCGAAAGTGTGCTACGAGGATGAAACGCTTTCGTGACACCTTTCGAAGTAACACTTGCCGTCTGAATCCCACAAGTACGAACACCACCTAATGAAATATCTAACGACAATATCTTTAACACCAAATTCTCAGCTTGTTCTTCGTTCATCCCTTTTTTCCATTTTTTATCCAAGAAATTATTCAAATATGCAACTCCATACCCTCCTACAGCAAAATTAAACTTCTCCATAACAATTCCAACATCACTTATCTCATATAATTTTTTTCCTCCACCAATAATAACACTAGTTTGTAGCATATTATTCATCATGGGCTTAAACGCAGATAACATCGTTCCTATTATCTCAGCTGTGACTTTAATATTTTCTTGATCAATAATAAAGTTTCGTGCATCTTCTAGTAAGATTTCTGTTTCATGCGCACAATGACACGAGACAACATTAGCATTGAGTTGTGTGATTGTGTCCGTGGAACCAAGAATGATACCATCATCATACATGACACCGATGATGGTGGTGGTGTTTGAGGGGTGGGGCTCGTTGAAATTAAGGTTGAACAAGCTCATGTTAAGAAAATTGATCAACCTAAAATAGAAGATGTGTTATTGGATTGACTAAGGGAGGGGTTTCTTTATATAAAGAGTAAATTTGTACTAATTTGATTTGGAGTAGAAATTGATTAACAAAACTTTCCTTAGTGGAATCGTAAATTTGTACTAATTTTGTTATTAGCCAATTGGGAATAATAAGAGAAATTAATTATACAACTTCTAATTTAATTAGGATTCCGAAGAAGGAAAGTTTCCTAATATTTAATTAATGGAAATTTTTTTAGGGACCTTCTTTTTGTTTTTGTAGTTAACTTCCTTATGTTAATGTTTTTCACATTGAAAAAAGAGTGATACGTATTCCAAGTGTCCTTTTATGATATTAATCTGGGACAATTTCATATAAATAATCAAACAGTAAAACGATATTATATATATATAGTGCATAAAAGTTCTAGCTTTATTGTTTTCTTTAATTTGGTTAAAAGGCTAGCTAGTACGTTCATTAAATTAGATCGAAAAGCCAACATTTCCTTTGACGAATCTATTTTTTTAAGATTTAGACCGGACATGGACATGCTACGCTAAAAATAATCTTTAACGATAATAATTTAATTATCGTTAAATATGTATTTTTAATGGTAATTATATTTTTTTGTAAATATTTCTAAAATTTATAGTCACATTAAATTTAATTTTAATGATAATTAAGTAATATCGATAAAGACTTTTTTTTAATATATTTATATTTATATTTAGAGGAATTTTCACATATAGCCACTCAAAATAATTTAATTATGCTCCATGGCTATAGTTTACTAGTTACGATTAGTAGCTACATGTTAGATAGAGGAAAGAGGTGAGCGAGATTGGGAGAGAGAGGAAAAAGGCGAGCAGGAGAGGGCAGAGAGTGGAGAGAGACGAACTGTATATGTATATCTGTCAAATAATTGTATATATGTAACTGGTATACATATGTACTTGTGTAACTGGCAAGGGAGATTGGGAGAGGGAGGAGAGAGACAAGCGAGAGAGGACAAAGAGTGGAGAGGGGCTAATTGTATGTGTATATCTGCCATATAAATATATATGTATATGTATATGTATATGTATAATTTGTATTTGGTAATTTGTATTTATATATGTATAAAAGAGGAGAGATGCGAGAGAGAGGAAGAGAGGAGAGAAGCGACGTAATTATTATTAAAATTAAACTGCAAACCATTATTAATAAAAACTATAACTATGTTAACTAATTAACAAGTATATGTTACTTATCCACGTTTCCCCTTATAGTTATTACCGGTAAAAGTTTATTTTTCTTTCTCGTTGCTCACTCGAATCTTTCTAGTATTTGACAACTTCTCATCATCTTTGTTGCTTTTTTTCTTTTCTTTTAATTCATAGAGTTACTTAAGGGGTGTACATAGGTCGGTTTGATTTGGTTTTTCATTAAAGAAAACCTAAATCAATTATGTCGGTTTATTAAATCTAAAAACTAAATTAAACCACGTAAAGTCAGATTTTTCGATTTCGGCTAATCGGTTTTTTCGGTTTTTCAATTTTTCGATTTTTTACAACTATACGGTGTTTGAAAAAGAGATCAAATATATTTTCACTTACATGTGTGATAAGCTAAATTTAAAAAATGTTAAGTGAATTGAAATCTTCGAAAAAACGATAAAATTCACATGAGTACAAAATATTTTTTTTTGAAATATCAACGTTCAATATGTTAAATTAATAAGATCAAAGGCTACAATCAAACTGAATACAAAACGAAATATTTACAAAGTAAATTGTTAACTTCGAATTTGAAAAATTATAACAATATTATTGTAACTTCTGATCTTAGTACAAAATAAAATATTTACAAAATTTTACAAGCCCAAATTTGAAATAATATATATAAACATTGAAAATTATAAACTAAAGAAAAATATATTAACAAAGTAGATTATAAATAATATTTTTTATCTATAAATAAAATAAAATTATATATTTATATTATGTTGGTTTGGTTTGGGTTCGATTTGACTTTTTTGCTTTGAATACTAAATCAAATCAAAAGTGATCGATTTTTTTTTTCAACGCCAAACCAACTAAACCAAACCATAAATAGATTTTTTTTTCCGATTTAATTTGATTTGTCGGTTCAATTTGACTTTACGATTTGGCTTGTACACCTAGAGTTACTTATCTTATTTAAAAAAAAAAAAAAACACTTTATAAGTAGAGCCCTGGTGCATGCAGTTGGACACGTGGTATACATTTAACATTAATTTAGCAATTATCTATGCCGTCAAAACCAAAATCCAAGGGTATTCCCGTCATTTCACCCGTAAAATTAGGGTTGAGTCCACTTTCTTTTCCAGTATGTCCTTTATATCATTACATTAGCCACCTCACTGACCTCACTCTGTTCCTGCAACACACACATTCGCATTATCAAATAATCAAATCTTTTTGCCTTTTTTCTCCAATTTTTCTTAACTTTTTCACTGGAACTAAGTCTTTTGTTCCATTAATCTCTATACATTGCTTTGGGGTTTTCTGCTTTTCGTTTTAGCACGAAAACCCACTTCAGATTTCTCCCAATTGCCACTTTGTTCTGTTTTTTGACGAGTTTAAGTTCATGGATCCGAACCAAAAGGTAAATTAAACCCCTATTCGTAATCAATTTTTCCCGCATTGTTGATTGTTCTCCTCTTTTTTTCTTTTCAATTTGTTTTAATTTTTGGTTCTTCGTTCTTTTTCTGTGATGTAGGAGGAATCTTCGGGTAGTGAGACGACTGGGATCTCAAAATCTTGCTCTGATTGCAAAACTACAAAGACACCCTTATGGAGATCTGGTCCTTCTGGGCCTAAAGTAAGTTTAATTACACTCATTTTCTGATCTGGGTTTTGATCCAAATCAGTTGATCGACTGCTAATTCACATTGTTAATTATTTTATTTGCAGTCACTGTGCAATGCTTGTGGGATCAAATACAGGAAGAAAAAGAGTACCCCAATTGGGTTAACCAAAGGGGCAACGAAGAAGAAAGAGAAACCCCTTTCCAACAGTGGTAGTACTGAGGAGGTTGAATACTGCAAGAAGGGTAAAATCGGAAATGGAAAAGATGGGAAGCTTAGCAAAGTATTGAGGGTGAAATTGATGATGTTGGGGAAAGAAGTAGTGATATTACAGAGGCAAAGATCTTCAATGAAGAAGCCAAGAAATCAAAGAAAACTTGATGAAGTTGAAAGAGCTGCTGTTCTATTGATGGCTCTGTCTTGTGGCTCTGTTTTTGGCTAAAGTCAGTCATCAGCACTAATAGTCAGTATTTAAAACCCTAACCTTTTTTGATTAGCTTATTATTATTATAAAAGTAGAAAGTAAGATCCTTTTTTAAGCTTGTAGTAAAAGCTTTTTTTAGGGTTATTAAGAAATAGTGCTAAGTAAAAAAAAAGAAAAAAAAGAGAAGAAGAATCTGGTTTTAGAGCCTTTTTAGAGAAATGGCTTGATTTTGGTAGCTTTAGGATGAAAATGAAATTGTATATAATGATGGTGATGCTGATGATTTGATGATGACTTTTTGATTTTTTGCACATTGTTTAGTTGTCTTGTGAAGTTGTTGATTATCCTCAAATGTTGCCAATTCCATGTTTTCTTCAATGGTTTAATCGCATCTGTTTTAATTTGTGTGTCTGGTTTAAAACCAAAGTTTTAAGAAAGAAAAAGAATACTCTTGAATCTCGTGATTTTAAACATTTCAATTGAAATCGACTATAAAAAAGACAAGACGAACTTTGTGAAATAAAGATGGGAGAAAAGGTCTTTTCCAATTAAGACTCATTTTCGAATGTTGTTATAATTTGTACTGTGTTTAGTTTAACATAGATTAGTACAGTACTGAAAGTATTGATTAATACACATCTGTTTTCACTGAAGGACATTTGTTTTTGTCATGTTTTAATTTATTTATTTTTGGTATTAGGAAAAGATAGGAAGAAAGTGAAATTTCATGTTGCTGATGATTGGAGATGTGCCTTTTAAGTTTTGCACTTTATTTGTTGTCTGTTTGCTGCCTAAAATTGGTTGAGATTCTGCTAATGTTTAACTTTGGTTGCCTTGTAAAGTTGATGAAGATCCTCAAAGTTGCCATGTTTTCCTCAATGGGCTGACTGAACTGAACAAGCCCATTATTCAGCACACCAAATACGATGTAAATATGTACTTACATAACTCTAACGAGCTACCAAATGGCCATAAATGCTTTGGATTTGTTTCTCAAGTACGCAATGTTGAATTTGAATCGTTCAATCATGTATGTGAGCAACACAAATAATTAGGTTGATATCGCCATCCCATAACTTTTTTCTTCTAACAATGGTAAGTTTTTCTCTTTACCAATTCGTAAAATTTAACACCGATAATATTAGTGGAGTGTTTAGGTAATTAACACAATTCCTTCCTCGTGTAGTAAATTTGACTTTATAGCTTAAGAAAAAGTCTTAATGGTTTAGGATTGTCTGGTACATTAACCTAAACAAGTTGAGAAAAAATAACTAAAAAAATAACAAGTGCAAAGAGAGTTGAAAGCTAGTCAAGGTATTATTGTAGAATTCTTAGTGAAATTAAATGATTAATAATTGCTTATTTTGTAGAATATAATTACATTCTTAGATCTTAAAAAAATTGAGTGCCCTCGTAAAGGCTAAAACCTCGTTACACTAAAAATAGTAGAGGTGCGACCGCGTTTGGTAGTGAGTGAAAACTTACCTGACAATTTTAAATGTGAGAACTGATTAGTTTTAAAAAATGCTATTTTGTATTCGACAAATTAGAATGAAAAAATGTTAGTATATATCTTGCGGAAAAGAAAAAAAAAAACTCAAACTTAGGTTTTCTCAATAATTGATGTACATGCACAATTAACCAAATAAATTGTAGATATTGCGCTGACCTTCTTAGGGGTCGTTTGGTAGAAAGATTAGTAATGCAAGGATTAGCAATGTAGAGTTTATTTTTATCAAGTGTTTGGTTAATTGTTTCCCACCTCATCTTGTGTTTGTATTAAAAGTTTTTTTCCAATTATACCTTTGAATTATTATGTGATTGGTCAAGGTAGATAATTGCCGGACAATATTATTTTTTTATGACCTTCTAACTAGCTATGAGAAGAACAATTTTGTTGTCATGTTTGCTATTTTTTCACTTGAATTATTTGAGGATAAATAATTGTCATCTTAATAAATTGATCACTCACAAAATATCATTTTTAAATTTTAAAAAGATAAACCATCTACTTTTAAAATCGAAAAGACGGCCAACAGTGGTAAAATTGAATAAACCATTTACATTTAAACATAAAAATTGCAAGTTGTAGTTTTAATACGTATGTAATTTTTTAAATTGTTCAAAATACAAATAATTAGAAAACCACACAAATATATATATATATATATATATATATATATATATATAAAATACATTTAATTAAGGTCACAAACGTCATATACAAATAAACAACTCACATTTCAAATTTGTATTGAATTTATTTAGTTACAAACAACTCTCTCTAAATAATTTGTAAGCTAATTTATTTAAATAAATTTACTAGTACAAATATAAATCATAAAATCAAGAAAATAAACAAAATAATTCAAATGATTTGAGGGATATTTTTGTCTTTACATAGACTTATCTCATGGTATTATATTTTATGTATTACTAATACCTCCAAATGGAAGGTATTAGTAATACATCCTATAAGACCATGTAGGAGGTATAACTAATTCATGCATTAGGTATACATAGGCCAAAATTCCTACTAAACAATACCTTACATAATATATGGATTATTTCTTCTAATGCGGCCTACCAAACGACCCCTATGTGTATATATACACAATAAGTAGACATTGGTTAAAATAATACATACAAGTAAATATATATCTAGAATTAAACTTTAAAATCACCACCCAAATCCACTTACAAAATGAATTGATACAAAATTCTATATGCGTACTGCGACATTGAACAACTCAAAATAATATTACTAGTTGGATTATATTTGTACCAAAAGATTCTTTTGCTTCGAACATATGGCTGTAGCGTCTATACTTGTCGAAAACAACATATTTAATTACAAATTAAACAACAATTATATACGTTTAATATAAAGTTTAAACTTTAATACCTTGACAGTGTAATTTATTTATTTTTAATTGAGTTTTTACCTACTAGTGTATTTTAATTTACCTTTTTTTTTCCATTCACTTATTATGATCAATTAAGAGTATGTTTGAATTAGATGATTGTAAACAACAAATACATTTCAAGTGTTGAAACTGATTTTTATAAATAAACAGTTACTATATGTTTAGATAATAAATTATTAAGAATCAACTTACGACTTTTGATTGATTTTGACGTACAAACAAATGCACATTGACTTTCTTCAATTATGTCACCGTAGCAAGGTGCAGGAAGATTCATTGTGGAAAATTTCACCTTAATTAAGTAAGTATATCAATATGTCCTCTCGAAAACATACTGCATTCTACTGGTTTCCATTTAACATTTTAAACTTCCTCTTGTGTATTTCAAATATCATTTTTTAATCTATATTGGGCAGCAAGAAAACAATATCATTTTAATCATTACACATAAGTTCAACATTTCTAAGTGTCAACTTTTTATTGCAGTAGTAGTGACAGCACCATTATGGAATTGGCCTACAACAAGCATAGGCGAAGGAATTTTAATCGTTAATAACTGAGTTTTGAATTTAATATTTGTACATATTTAATAAACTTCTCAATACAAATACATTATTTGAACAAAAACTATCGGCTTCTCCCCAAAGTACAAGGGCAGAGGGGAGGGTCCCACCTTGAAAATAAAAAGTGAAACTTTAATTTCTTTTCCACATGATAACTGGGGTTGAAATTATCCATGAAGACACAGTCCAATCCATACACCTCATGTTCCTATTAAACCTGAAAAGCACTCAACAACAACAACAAGAAAAAGAAGAAGAGAAAAGAGATGTAATAGAAGAGGTTTCTTGTGTTTGCAAAGGGAAATTTAGTAGAAAAGGATTAGTCCAATTTGATGTTCAATAAGTGTACACAAGAAAAAATGACTTGGTTTATTGAAAATTCAAGATTTATGATCACTATATCAATTGTGATCATTTTGGCTTATCCTTTTCTACAATCTTGCCCTCCTGCAGAAGCAATAAAATCATCCAATTCAGATCATGTTCCTCTGTTCAACTATAGACAATCACCAAATTTCAAGAACTCACCAAAATGTACAACATTTCCCACAAGTTCAATTACCACAAAGATTTGTAATCCTTCTTTAGTCCATATTTCAATGACCCTTGACACTAAATTCCTCCGTGGATCGGTCGCTGCAATTCATTCAATCCTTCAGCATTCTCACTGCCCTGAAAATCTCTTCTTCCATTTCATTTCATCAGATACTATAAATCTTGAACCCCATTTGGGAAAAATCTTCCATTTATTGTCATTCAAGGTTTATTATTTCAATCCAGGGGTTGTTCAGAACAAGATTTCGTCTAGCAGAAGGCTAACTCTTGAACATCCATTGAATTATGCAAGGAATTACTTAGCTGAACTCTTAGAGCCCTGTGTCGAAAGGGTCATATACTTGGATTCTGATATCGTTTTAGTGGATGATATATCTAATCTGTGGAAAGCAAGTCTTGGATTATCAACTGTTGGATCACCTCAGTACTGCCAAGCTAATTTCACCAACTATTTTACCCCAAAATTTTGGTCTCACAAGAAGTTTTTTCGCGCATTCCATGGCCGGAAACCTTGTTACTTCAACACAGGTATGATGATGTTTCCTTTTTCCTGTAATTGTTTATGATCACATTGGATACTCTTTCTTAAAGAATGGTTCAACCAATATGCATGAATCAAATACTTTGTCAAAATCCAATATAATAAAAATATATGCTTGTTTGGTAAATTTTTTATAGTAATAAAATACACATGTACATGTCCAATAAACATCCACCTTAGCTACCCTGTTTCAACAACCATTCATCAAGTAAGTCCTTATACTTTACCTAAAATATAACTAGGAGTCAACGACTAAATCATGCATCGGTATAAAATGATGGATTTAACTTATTTATACCGACTGTACAAATAACGTTTACACTATCAAAGCATGTTAACGTGTTATAAAGCTTAGTACTATATACTGAATGTATAAAAAAGATGTATACACTGCGAAAGACTAAAGTCTAAAATGATTTTTCAGGTGTAATGGTGATTGATTTGATTAAATGGAGGAAGTACAGATACACGAAGAAACTAGAAAGATGGATGAAGATTCAGAGAGTACATAGAATATATGAGCTTGGTTCATTGCCACCATTTTTATTGGTATTTGCAGGGAAGATAGCACCAATTGACCAAAGATGGAACCAACATGGACTTGGAGGGGATAATTTGAGTGGAAGTTGCAGAAATATACATGCTGGTCCTGTTAGTTTGTTGCATTGGAGTGGAGGTGGCAAACCTTGGCTCAGGCTGGACTCTGGCAACTCTTGTCCTCTGGACGAGCTCTGGGCTCGATATGACTTGCATGGCTAGAAATAGCGTTTACTGGCTACTTTTCGGTCTTATCCTTGAAAAATAGTCATTGTACTGGAGTTTTAAATTCTACGAGTAAAACTTCAGAACAATAACTATTTTTTCAATTATAGAAGCTGAAATGTGACTATTTGTAAATTTCCCCCCCTTTACATGGAGTGATGACCACAAATTTGAAAATAACAACACACATACATTCACAATTTCTTAGGTTTTCCCAGTAAGATTCTCAATGTACCATTTTGTGTAAATCATCTTATCAATAATTTATACTAATACTACTGAGTTTAATGTTACTGCAGTATCTGGAAATAAGTTTTTTTACACAATCAGATTAACCCATAGTTACATAACTACACTTATTAGTCACCTGACATTACAACGGCAGAGCCAAGATTTTCACTAAAAGAGTTTCATAAATGAAGAAGTAAACACACAGAAACCAAAGAGGGTTCAACATCTACTATATATGTATAAATAATTTAATTTTTCGCTGATAAGTGTTGAATAATTGACACTTCTAATTTAATGATAATAAAACTTATGTAATGACTTTATTATTGCCAAGACTTGATTACTGATCTTGATAATACAACACATAAAATTCAGTTACTTCAATGATACAAAAAATAATTTTTATGATCTTGTTGACAAAGCATATAAAGTTGTACTAAACTTGGAAGTCATAAACAGACTAGAAAGAAGAAACAAGTTATAAAAGGATAGTGTAATCAACTTACCATCTATTTATACTCCTCTTGTTCTATTCTGGATTTGCTGCTTTATTGTTGAAAATTTTAATTTAGGCTGAAAAGTTTGATTTTAATTTAGGCTGAAAAGTTTGATTTCTATATGCTTCTAGACTAGAGATTAGAGTTCTATTTTGAGGAATTTTGAGTTTGTATACATAAATCATAGATCATAGGAAGTACGTTGCAAATGTGGCCACTACACTTGTACAATGCCTCCACCCTATCATTTCCACTGATATCCCAGCTAGTTTAGTTTCTTTTTTCTTTCTCATGATCAAGCATATGATATCTGCTTTTAAGACTCGAAAATTCACATACTCATTTCTTTTCTCTTAAAAGGTAAATCGTTTCCTATCAATGTAACTTAATTCAAATATATTGAATTCGAAATTTCTAGTTAACGAAAAAATATAGTGTAATATATTTTATTGTCCACCACAAGAATTGATGGTTATGGTTGGGAGACACCAAAATGCTTCCGCAAGGCGTGACGCTAATTGGTAACAAAATGACGATAACGAGACAATACAATAATAATAATAATAATATTGGCAGATCTCTCATTATACTATATATCAAACTCGGACAAATGGGACCCACATCATTCAATAACCAGTCAATGCCGCCAGGAACTTGGGGCTTACGCTTTGAGCTTCCACCGGTTGCTCCCGGTCCAGGTTACTACTCTTCTTTTTACTTTTCTTAGTGGGTGATCAAAACTAATTTAAGTAAGAAAAATAATTTATCTAATTGAAATTAAGAAAAACAAGTTTAACATTCCACTTTTTTTCAACGCAGAATATGTTAATTGATTAAACCACGTTAACTGTTTATTCTTTTGATATATTTCTAATTTGTCTTCTTATTCATGGTCATTCAAGGTTTGTTTTTTATTATTTCGATCCTAACAACACAATCCTTAAAGCACATCCCTACTACTCCCCACCCGATCCTCAACTCCCACCTCTCATAGTATTTATCTATCTAAGTTATATAATAATTTTTTTTCAAAATACTATCTTTTGCTTACATATTAAAAAATTAAATATTTTTTTTCGATACCAAACACACCCTTTATATATGTTCAAGTTCAACCAATTTCTTTTGATAAAATGTAAGGAGTGGCTGGGTCAGACTCAATCAGTCCTAGTTAGTAAGTATGTTAATTGCTTGTAATTCCTACTCCGGAATTTTGTTTGCTTAATCATGTGTGTTTGGTAAAGTTTATGCAAAAATAATTAAAACAATATTATAAGTAGAAACATTGACGAGACAATGAATACCATTTCCTCGTTTAAGGGATGGATTGTCTCATACTAAATCAAGATAGAATAATTAAAAAAATAATTCATTTTACTCCTTCAATTAATATTAATATGATCTTCAGAAATTTAAACAAAAATTTTAAAGATTCAATTTTTATTTTTTTTAAAAAAGCTAATTAATATGAATAAAGAGTAAAATAATAAAATTAATTAATTTATGAATGATTTCTTAATCACTTTAAAAAATAAAAAGTGTTTCATCTAATATGAGAGACGAAGAAAACAAATATTGTCGCATTAAAGCTAAAAATAAAAACATAGATCAAATGAAATGATTAACTTGTTGTGTAAGATAAGTTATAAAAATTCTAGAATAGTCAAGGCAGGATAATTTAGTCAAAAGTATCAACTAGAAAAGTGTGATATTTGGATGTATTTTAATTTATATATGATACGATACAAAAGTGGAGGAAGTCATCAAAGTTTTGATTCTTCACCCCTGCTCGGATTATGTCAATTTGTTCCCTCGTCAGTTAACCCCACCACTCTTTCAATATAATATTCTCTTTGTTTTTATTTAGGGAAATCATATACTCTCCAATTAATATCCATCGTCTGGTAGAAAAAAGTTTTTTTTTTTTATATTATATTTTGTATAACTTATACGATATTTAGTAGATAGGTGAAAAATAAGTTATTCATATATAAAATAATATAATGTTTGGTTGATAATTTAGAAAATTGCATAAGTAATATATATATAAGTTATGAGAGATTCTATATATTATTTTATACAAAAATAAAACTTAAAAAATAAAATGACTAATACATGAATAACTAATCTCTATATAAAATAATACATATATTTCCTCATAACTAATCTCTACGTTATTATTACTAGCAGAACTCGAACCATCTAACAGGCAACAGCGACCCCTTATTATTTTTGGGAGTTTTATTATCCGTCTGAGTTATTTATGTTGGTTTCAGGTTTATCATTGATGAAATTTTGGATAAATGGTTTTCAAATTTAGATAGGAGTAATTATTTTCAAAGAATAACTACAAAGAAAAAGAAATAGGTTCACATGACAAAAAGTAAAAAGAGCATTCAGGTGCATCAAACTCCAGCTTCTTCCTCCGTTTTAAAAAAAATGATCCAGTTTGATTTAGCACATATTTAAGAAAATAAACAACTTTTCAATTTTGTGATTCTAATGTACTAAAATGGTCTTTAATCTCATGATCTTAAACATGACACGTGAGAAGTTGAGATTAAAAAGTTGGCAAAAAAAAAAAAGTAGATTATTCTTTTTTAAACTGACCTTCATTTTTGTAAGAAGTTGTTTTTATGACTCTCACCACGACCTTATGATTACGTAACAATAACTTTATCAGTTAATTCAAAATTTATAATCTAAAACAAATGTGACTATAAATTTGCCTATTTTTAATTCTAGAAAGTTGACCTTTTTTATTTTTGGGAGGAAAAGAAAAGAAACCGATAACTTGCTAGGCTACTTACCTTAGCCGGTCACGATTCCACGAGTGGTTGGGTTCATCATCATCAACATCTGCTTCCTGGAAGTTGCTATTTTTTCATTGAATATTCTAACCCTTCTTGTTTTCCTATTATTATACACTTGTATATATTCGAGAGAAACCATTTCTTAGCTTCCAACCTCAATACTTCTTCTATTCTACTACTACTACTTCAACAGCATTTTCTTCTATATTTCAGGTACCATTCTCAGTTCCTATTTTTTGTTTCAGTTTCTTTTTTTTGGTTAGAATTTCTGTGATTCTTGATTTCTTCAATCAAACATCTCAGAATTTAGTAGCTCAATGGAAGCCCTTTTTCAAGAACAGCTTTTTCCTTGTGCTGATTCTTTCATTTTTAGGCACCCTTCAATTCCAATGGATCCAAGAAAAGATGTTGTACAAAATGGTGATCCTAGTTTTGATCAAGATTACCTTTCAAATCATGTTGTTGGAGAGGGAGATTCTTCTTCTCCTCAAGAGGAAGGGGAAAGGGACTATTCTGATGCAATGTACAAATTCTTAAGTCAGATGCTTATGGAAGAAGATGATTTGGAGAATAAGCCATGTATGTTTCATGACTGCATGGCTCTCCAAGCTAAAGAGAGATACTTATCTGATGTACTTCATGGATCCGAAAACAACTATTCCCCACAATCTGTCATTATCAATCCACACGATTCCTCTAGTTTTCTCAGCAACTATTCACCTGATTCTATTGAGTCGCCTCAATGGGATCTTAATTTCGAATCCCCTGTTTCCATGTCGACTTTATCTAATCATGACTCTTTCTTCACTTCCTTCGGCAATGCCCATTTTGAAGAAGGAGCTGTTAATGTGTTCCAAAGTGGCAGCAGCAGCAATTCACCCATTGGTTTGAGGGAAAAGAAAAATCGCCATCGAGGAGATGCTGCTGCAGACCAGCAGAGGAGTAACAAACAGATGGCTACATTTGTTCATGATGAATCTGAACCATTGGAAATGTATGACAACGTGTTGCTTTGTTTAAACAATCCATATGTGGAACAGCATAGTGCTACTAGTGTCACTTCCTACTCGCCTCCTAATGAAGCCAAAAAAGCAAGCAAAGTTGGAAGGCCGAGAGGTGGTAGGAAGCATAGCAGCATTGTCAAGAAGGAAATGGTGGATTTGAGGGCTCTGTTGACTCAATGTGCGCAGGCCATGGCAAGCTATGATAGCAGAACAGCTAATGAGCTGCTGATGCGGATAAGAGAACACTCTACACCTCATGGCGATGGGACGGAGAGGTTGGCTCATTATCTTGCCAATGCCCTTGAAGCACGCCTGTCCGGCACAGGAACAGCTTTGTATACAGCGTACGCACCCAGTAGGATATCAGCTGCTAACATTTTGAAAGCTTACAAGGCATTTATCACAGCATGTCCATTCAAGTTGCTGTCAAACATTTTCGCAAACAAGTATATCCGAAAGGTCATTGCTGGAGCACCAAAGATACACATAATTGATTTTGGGATTTTGTATGGTTTCCAATGGCCCTGTCTCATACAAGGTCTATCCATGAGGGCTGGGGGACCTCCAGAGCTTCGCATTACTGGAATCGATCTTCCCCAGCCAGGTTTCAAGCCAGCAGGGAGGGTTGAGGAGACAGGGCGTCGCCTGGAGAAGTACTGCAAGCGATTTAATGTCCCTTTCGTATTCAAAGCCATCGCGAAGAAGTGGGAAAGCATCACGCTTGAAGAGCTTGAGATTCAAAGGGATGAAGTGTTGGTAGTTAACAGTTTGTATAGGCTAGGAAACATACCTGATGAGACGGTAGTACCAAACAGTCCAAGGGATGCTGTCCTGAATTTAATCAGGAGGATCCGTCCTGATTTGTTTATCCATGGTGCGTTGAACGGTACTTTCAACACTCCATTTTTCGTCACACGATTCAGGGAGGCGCTTTTTCACTTCTCTTCACTGTTCGATATGTTTGAGGCTACTCTGCCCCGCGAGGACGAGGACAGAAAGCTATTCGAGGAAGAGGTTTATGCAAGAGATGCTATGAACGTGATCGCTTGTGAAGGGACAGAGAGAGTCGAGAGACCTGAAACATACAAGCAGTGGCAACTTAGATGCGTTAGAGCTGGATTCAAACAGGTGCCACTTGACCAGGAGATTGTGAAGATAGTGAGGAATAAAGTGAGGTCGGAGTACCACAGGGACTTCTCAGTTGATGAAGATGGACACTGGATGCTGCAAGGATGGAAAGGACGCGTAATTTACGCTCTCTCTTGTTGGAAGCCTACTAAGCAGTCTGTAAAATTAGTCTAGTTTATCAGGCCATTTCTTCTATGTCTGTACTTTCATATGCTAGTGGAGTTTATCTTTGTTTGTAGCAGCAGCATTTTGGAATTTATTCTAATTTAGTTTCACTCTCTCAAATGCTTCAAAAATTTCTCTCACTTGACGTGCAGAAGCATTACAGATTTGTGAGCTTCAAATGAAAGC
Organism: Solanum etuberosum; assembly: GCA_029582245.1. Classification (NCBI taxonomy): domain Eukaryota; kingdom Viridiplantae; phylum Streptophyta; class Magnoliopsida; order Solanales; family Solanaceae; genus Solanum; species Solanum etuberosum. Next base: position 35,219 of record JAJONR010004530.1, on the reverse strand, counting down.
CTTCTTTGAAGCTTAAATTCAAATAGCTTACGTGCATTTGGATTTTGGATTAAACAAATTGGAATTTCACTATATACGGCACCTTCACAACGGCCATCAAGATAGTGAGTAATTATAATATATATGCCTAGAAACATATAATCCAGTGCAACTGAATTCTTTTCTTCTGAGAAACAACAGGATGGAATTATATTACCAATTAAGGAGACGAAAAATTGAATTCTAAAGTGAATTACCAGCAATATGGCCTTCACTCCCATCAATTCAAAAGGATCTGCAGGAAATCCTTTCTCCTGGACGGCAGCCTCTCTTCTGTTTGGAAACATTTCATACGTTCAGTTGTGATAGCACCTACCTACTTCTTCCGTTCCAAAAGAAATCTAATTCAATTTGGTTTAAGAAAAAGAAAAAAAGAAAAAAAACATTAATCAATCTTGTTGTTCTAGATTAAAATTATGTCACATTTATCAAAATATTTTTTAACTTTTATGATTTTAAACATGTCCCTGTGCCATTTTCTTTAAATGGAAAGAGTAATATATTGTCAAATGTTTGACTTATTGCAAATGGGCCCTTTATGGGCTCACTGCCCAAATGATCCTCATTTGATAGAAACTATATACATTCGACTTGACACAAATTTATGATTAAAAGTAAAAAAAAATAAAAAATTATTGATATTTGTGAGTTAGTATTAAATATAGAAATATTTAAGTGAGTAAAAAAGAAAAAGTGTCCTAGTAAAACAATTTTTCTTTTCTTTTTTAAAACTGAAAAGTCACTTTTCTATAACCATAGTATTGTTTTTTGGACTCAAAACTTGTACATGCGCGCAATATATTTCGAACTCAATAAATCAAAATTTTGTGGTAGAATACTGAATGCAAATGATAATGTTTAGATTTTGAATTAGTCTCCACTCTCCACACAAAGACGTGCACTATACAAATGAACAGTTGGACAATCTTTGAATAAATATAGAAAAGAATGAAGCATAACTAGGAAAAAAAGAAAAGAGAGAGAGAAAGATGCATGATAGAATATTGAAAGGAATCTATTAAGGAGAGAGACGAAAAAGAAAAAAAACTAAAAATTTGAATATTTCGCTGAAGTGGCGCGATCCACTTTATTTTTTTCTTATAAATAAATATAAAATCCCGTTTCATAAGAACTCCCATACACCTACGTGAGTAACCGTCGACGAAAAACAGAGCATTTCGCGGCTTCAATCCCGAGAAAATATTTGATTTTGCTAACCATTAAAAATCTCATTTCTGTAACAATTCTGCACTATTCAAAGTGACTTTTCTTCCCATCTTCTACTATGAATTTTATCTACATTATTGTTGAATTCTTTGTATCAGGCTCATGAAACTTCAAATTCTATATGATTTTAGATCCAATGTAACAGTATATTTATTTTTTTAACCTCAGATAACTCGCAGTCGCTACAACTTCTGCCACAACCTCAGCACTTTCGTTGAGCACTCTGTGGTGAGTACTTTGTGCGCACTGTGTAAATCCCCACTCAGCCCTTTCGTTGAGCACTCTGTGGTGAGTACTTTGTGCGCACTGTGTAATAACCTAACCTGGAAAAAAAAAATATAGTTGCTAAAGTATAACTAGTATGAAACGTCGGCGCAAATTGTGTGACAAAGAAAGAGTAGTGGAGGTTTCTGATGATATCATTATCAACATACTGCATCGTTTGCCTTCAAAATCTCTAGCAAGGTTTCAATGTGTATCCAAATGTTGGCGGAAGTACATTGCTGATTCATCTCTGAGTTATAGTTGTCGTTCTCGAAGATGGAGGCCTCAACCCTGTCTAATTGGCTTCTTTTATCAAGCTAGGGATACCTGTGAACGATCGAAAATTCAGTTCTTCTTCTCATCTGAGGAATCATCACTAGATATTGATGGTAATTTTGATCAATCAGTCAGTTTTCTAGGCAGGAGCGCGTATATAGTTGCATCGTCCAATGGTTTTCTCCTTTGCAATAGGCAGAGGGTTTATTATGTTTATAATCCTGCTACGAGGCAGAGTATGGCTCTCCCTAAAACTCAAACCGGCATGAATGATCCAACTATTGGATTTATTTGTAAGGTAGATGACCCTAATAGAGATGTTATTTCCTTTACTATAGTTCGCTATTGGATTTTACAATCCAATGTGACAATTGAAAGTTTCTCTTCTGAGACCAATGTGTGGATTGTGGATAATCTAATTCTCAATGTACCTCTTAGACTGTATTTTTTCGTTTATATGAAATCACCATCAGCTGGTGTCATCGACGGAGTATTCTTTTGGCTTGATCAAGGACCACAAATCACTGTTTATGATAGTGTCCATAAGAGTTTCTGGGCTTTGGGGTTTCCTGAAGATATGGTGGCTACAGGCAATTATTTTCTCGGATTTTCGGGTGGGGATTTCTATTTTGCGTTGTATGTTAAGACAAATATTACTGTGTGGCAACTCAAGAGCAATATTCGTAGTCGAGATGCACTGTGGGTTAGGAAGTATGTCACGGATGTCGCGACTACAGTTCCTTTTGGACTTACAGGATTTATACATACTGAGGTGCAGAACATGGACATTCATCCTTCTATTCCTCACATCTTTTACTTGGATGTAAAAGGTAAGGTTATTTCTTATGACATGGAAACAGAAGGTGCAGAACTTGTGCATGATTTCGGAGAATATGGGTGGAGAACTAAACACTTCAAATTATTTTCTTATCAGTGGCATCAATGGCCGCGCATTCTGTAGATTTTCAAGTTTGTGTTGCCTATTGTTTCTTCTAATAACATTTGTTGAGTATCCTATTTACTTATTACTTAGATGTATATAGCAACTTTTATGGATTTCCTTCTTTTTATTCTACTGTGCCATTTCATTATCTGGTCTTCATAAGACATGGAAGCTCGACAAATTACCAAGTTATATCTTTGCACGAATAAAAAAGATAAGAGATTTTATACTTATCTTGCTATGAAGTAAGGTAGAAATAAATAGTCACATTAATTTCCAGAAAGAAAACAAAGTAAGGATCCTCTAACATATCTGCTAAAGCAAGTTAACGCCCAAAAAAAGAAAGAAAATATGGAAAAAAGAAGGATTGAGATGACTGATTCAAAAAGAGTGAACAGCTTATACCTGGAAGAACTATCCCATCAGCACTTAAAAATAAAATATGCTCCTTGTAAACTCAATCCGAATCAGAGGAATATTGAGGATAGGGCTTCAGTGTTGTTACCATCTTAGACAGTACCTCTCCCATATCTTCCACTTCATCTTTTCCAAAACCCCAACTTTGGAGCAGGGGTGCCCCAAGGGCTCCTCGCTCAATACCAAACCTACGAAGATTTCCAAGTTTTCTTTCCAAAAAAGGCAAAACAGCAGTGCTTGAACGTAATCTTGTTGCCATAGGAATGGAATGAACATCAAGGGATCCCCTAGATGAAGAACCGGAAATTGGGGTTTCCAATAGCTCACCGTGTTGACCAACCTTATTGCCAAAGATCAAAGGGAAAGGCAAGGGTATAGGAAGAGGACAAGTAGAAGCGGATAGGTGTGAAAAATTGGGCTTTGTGACTGAATTATCATAAGCAGCCTCAACTGCATCCTTAACTTCATTAATTGAGGCCCTTTGGTTTCCTGAAAATTACACGGAGAACTACAGTTAAACAGATCAAACATCTCTAGAAAAGCTATAAGCAAGAAGGTGATAACAGAAAAGGGCCACTAAAACAACACTGAAGAATCAAATATGCTTTAAAAGGTGGGCATTCATCATTCATCTCACTCTTATGCGTTAAAGTTACAGGCTCCCTTTAGGAACTATTATTCTGTATAGAGTATCGTATGTTGAAGTGCTTTGCTACCAAACATAATCCACTATTTAGGTTGGTTTTACCTTTAAGGTTTAGTACTCATCACACACGGGAACACCTCATTCCTAACTTTTCTTTGTTGTGTTCTGTCCATTGTCTCTAGACTTGCAAATGAAAAGCTTAATTTTCTTCGTTTCGTGGCATACCTTCCACCTCCCACCAGCAACAGGTGCCATGTAATTTTTTCCACCAAGGCTAGGACAGATGGGAAGAATTACCTAGTGTTTTTTGTCTCCGCTGGGAATTGAACCTGAGACCTCATGGTTCTCAACCACTTCATTGACCAACTAGGCCACACCCTTGGGTGCATGAAAAGCTTAATTTTCATTGCAGGGATTTGGAGGTTGCATTTTAATCAGTAATTTTTCCGATGATGTATCTTACCTGTTCAAACCAGGATAAGTTCATGAAATATTTGCATATTGTGCTATAGCTTGAGCTTCTCAAAGGTAAAACAGCTTAGAGAGGAGGTAATATGACATATATTATGTAGATGGAGTCCAAAAGGAGATGGGGAAGCCAGTACGCAAATCATCAAACTATGTACCAATACAAAAATGGGATCAGAAAATTGAAAAGAAATGTTAAAAATATAAGAAATATGCTAAAGATCAAATCAAGTACCAGATGTAACTGCTCCGTGAATGTTCATAGTTTCCACTGCATGGAAATCTTCAACATCTTCTGATATGTCCGGAATCAAGGGCTGCAAGTTTCCGAGAAAGGACTGCTGAGCCCGGTCTGCTGGGGTAAAAGAGTTTCCAACATCAGGAGTAGAAGTAATTGCAAAGTGACTTCAGAAAAATAAAATGCTAGAGAAAAAAAGCATACCACTTAAAGAAGGTGCCGGCATGGCAACATCCAATATAGTTACCATGTTCTGCCTCATTTGGCCTGCTAGCATTTGTACTGTCCCATACATATCCAGAGCACCAGACGTAAAGAGAGATTCTGCAGATGGCCCTGATTGTTTCATCCTAAAAGGGAGAGTAAATGAGTGCATTGCAGACGCATACACTGCACTGGAGTGGTAAGGCTTTTCGTCTTTAATGCAGAGAAACTGGGAAGCTCTACCTAGATAGTTACATATATGCAAGTATCAGCCACGGGAACTCATTCAGATAAGAGATTTAAATATGAGAAGCATACAGAGTAAGAGGTCATAAAACAAGATTCAGTTACAGAAGTTAACCTGCACCGAATACTAGAAAAGACAAAGGTACACAAACAAGACATAAGCTCATAGAGGCGAAGAAAGAGTTTGCAAACTATACAACACCCATCAGTTTTAGGAACCAGTGAATGAACTGGCTAAAGAAAACCACATGATTACCAAACATTTTGCTGTTAAATATACAGGTTTAACACCCATGATTTCACTCAACAATTGTTGAATCCCCCCGGTTCCTTTAAAGTACATTGGATTCACATAGTTAACTGGAATTCAAATTTGTTGATTCTGTTTGATGCTGAAAATTGCTGAGGATATAGACAAAATGCACACAACTTTTTGCCTTCTGGGTGAGGAAAACCACAAGTTTGCACGCAGTAAATGAAAAAGTGTGAGGCACAAGCCATGATATCTTAAAAATGCCCCTTACCTCAGCTTGTAATTAAATATGTTCTCAAAATTTGGGGAGGACATATATGAACTCACAGGTCAGCTACTCATACAGTATATGTGAACCCATTAAGTATCTGTTCGTTGTGGCCAGGAGTCCTTACTGATAAATAATCTCCTTTGGATGGACAAATATGCAGTACGAACTTACAATTCAATTTAGTTCAACAAAGAATAAAGAATCTAGTATGCCTAAGAGAACCATATGAAGGGAAATTGCATGGTTCTACTGAAAAAATCACATTATGAGAATAGTAGTTCTTACTTCCACTCAGGGAGGGCAAACCAACCGGGATAATCAATTTACATAGCTCAGACAACCTTGAAAATGAGACTGCATCGTGAAGATTATGGGAGATAGCCTGCTTGCGACCTTTGGAGTCCATGTGCAAGCTAGGATTACGTGCATTATATAGCAACACTGGGACGTTTGGGTACTCATCTGCAATGCTCTCCAGGAACATTGCAGATAAACCAGAAAACCCTCCAGAGTCGTCCACAACACATTGGATCCCCTGCAAAGAGATTCAATTAAAAAATAATTAACAACTCTTGCCGACAGGAAAAGAACACAAGTGCAGGTGAACCGTGAAATCATTTTTGTTTAGGCATTTATACAGATATACATGTAAGGCAGTAAAGGAAAATAAATACAGTTGAGTCCAAAAAGAGCACAAGATTCAAGATCTCAGCAAGCTAGAGGAAGAATATAGAGTCACATTGCTGATACTCAAACTGCTATAACAGAACTGTTGAAGACCAGATGAACTAATGAGGTTGTTAAGTCAGTAAGCCAATCTGATAGCAGACAAGATATTATGACAGTATTGTGACGCTGCCCCCAGGGCTTTGGTTAAACTGTAAGGATGCAACACATGAAATATGGGTTTGTCGCATGCACGTAAGGTTTCAAACCCCGCCATGGACAAAAAGTATGGAATTTAAGTTGGGAGAAGGCTAAAGGGGCGGACCATTCTCCCCTGAGTTTTGTACCTGCTGATACCTCACAAAGTGGGTATAGGCGATTTCTATGATATCAAAAAATAAAAATACTGTGAAGGAAACAGGACTAAAGGGAACTGTAATGATATACTCCGTGAGGACAAAGTTCATTCAGCATCAAGAAGAAACGTACAAGACAAAGAAATGCTCTCAAACATGTACATAAATAGTAATACTATCACACTGGAAGGAATCAGAATCATTGGACGGGACAAATTTCAGGTGGTTGATCTGCCTACAAACCTGAGGGGATTCATGAACAGCAATAAACTAACTAGAGAATATAGTAGTCTAGAGGTTTCAATCATGAGTACCTGAATATGATCACATTCTTCAACAAAGAAACGAAGTCTGTCATCTATTTCTTCACCGTGTTGATGCCCACAAAATGCCTCCTTCCCGAGTCCATAATTATCGAACTCCTGAATATCTGCCCATAATCCACTTAATTCATACAAACTCTGTGGATGATAGTGTACTTTTGAAAAATCTGTCCAATATTGAACATCACTTTCCAAACATTCAACGATATCCTTATCTTGAATTTCTGCTGGAGAATTGTTGTTCACATTGTCCAAATCATTAGCTTTGCCCACGCTCTCTTGTTCTTCCTCACTTAAGCTTTGCAAGAAGAGATTCCTCCTTAAAGGTTCAGATGCATGAGTTGTGACTCTGCCCTTCCTGCACATTTGTCTGGAGACCGTCATTCATATAGTTCCACTCAAACTTATGTAAATGATATTAGTAAAGCAAACCTTCCCCTCACACGCGCACCCACCTCCTCTCTTGAAATATTCCTCCAACATCACAAGTAATGTAGGATATGTAAATGTCCTGCTGGTTCTTATTGGTTATTTCATAAAGTTTTTTGATCAAGGGGGCCTCTTTTATACTGATTTTGCATCTTCTGGATGAGGAGGAGACGGACACTTTTGGTACTGATTACTTGCTTTTATACTGATTTTGCATCAAATAGAATTGTCTTTTTCCTTTTCCAGCAACTCTTTAATTTCAATTTACCACATGGCATGTTTAAGATCACAAGATTAAAGGACATTTTGGTAAATTCTACATATCTTTAGTTTAAAACCACAAGATTAAAGGACATTTAGGTAAATTCTACATATCTTTAGTTTAAGACCACAAGATTCGTAAGTCTTATTTACTTTCTTAAAATTTGTGTCAAGTCAAAACCAGACAAACAAATTGAACGGAGGGAGTAATTAATAACAGTCTGTAAAGCTCAAACTTGACTGTTGAAACTGAAAGAGAAACAAACTGGAACGGAAGATGGCCACCGAAAATCCCAGTGAGTTGTTCAATATAACTAATCAAAATCAATTTTCACTTGGTCTGCAGTGTGGGAGCATTATTATCAGCAAACAAGTTGCAGAAAAGGCGATGAATGTTTGGTGCTTCCTGTGTAAGGAACACGGGAGGGAAGACGGATCATCCTGCTTCATTGCAGGATTGCCACAGAAATTGGAACACTGTACTCTTGTTGTATAATATAGCACGGGTGATACTAAGGGCAACAAAAGAGGCAATCACAAATTGGAGATTAAAGAATGTTCCAGGAAAATGAGATGGATGTAAAGAGTCTAAAAAGAAACATCTTTATTTTACTCCTACATTTCTTGCAAAGAGGTATTCTCTTTTCTATATACAGATAAAGTACTATATTTATCAATGTGGGGAAACCCCAATATACAGTAAAAAGAAAATTCTCATATGTGTAGATAGCTGGAACTTGGAATTTACTTAATATATGAATGCGACTGCTTGTAGAAAAGGGCATTTTGGCCTTCAGATGCAGATCGGTCAGTGAAATACTATGATTTATCACCAAACTGGACTAGTAAATACTTATTAGACTTTGAAGGTTTTCCTAACATGATCAGTATCTTGAAAGTAATTACCAAATCAAACTTCTGCAATGATCAGGATCACTGAAGGCATAAGCCGATTCCATGAATTACTCTTTTAAACACCAGGAGTGATATATTTGAAGGTAGTAATCAAAAGCAGAAGGCTCATTTATCATGATTTGTGGATATAAAACACTTTCATTGTTGTAACAACCATTTCCAAAGCTCTATCAGCAAGCAGAAAGAATGTGTGAATCAAAAGGAGCACTTATTAAGGAAAGAGATGTAACAAAACAGCTGCAAGTCTAGACCCCTTCTTCGTGTTGCATTATTTTTCTATTGAACTATTTTCTTCTCCCTTCTTTCGCTTTTTCTATGTTTAAGACAGGGAAGGCTGGGTGAGCGGGAAAACATGTCACTCCTTATTTACTTTGTGGCATATTATTAAACAGAGAGTAATGGATTAAACAACAAAAAGGTTTTAGAGTCTCACCATGTCATAACATCCATGTTTTTGGCTGGGATCTGATTGTACAACGATCCACGTGAACTCACAGATCCAAGGGACCCTGTCATGTTACAGATGTGCAAAAGACCATCCATCAGATCAACTAACTGAGTGAGGATCTTTTTATTCTCTAGCATAATATGAAATTATATTGTTTTCTTCTTCTGCTTGTCAGTTTCACGAATGGGTGACAGCAGAACAATCCATAACTTAGGTAAGAATGTGGTAGGGCCATGTATTTGTTCAAGTCATGACATGACATAACGTGCATGTCCATTCATGGAGAAAGAGTTCCTTTGGTCAACAGATGAGTACTTGGAATGACACAAGTGAAGTAAATAAGCTTGAGGTTTAAGCCTATGCAATTATAATTTGAATATTGTATACATGGTATAACAGAAAAATCCAAGCAACGTATTTTCTGGCTTGACCAACTCTTCAATCATAAGTTACTCATTTCAACAATTAAGAACATTAAGCTACCTAAGGTGTAAGTCTGCGGCAAAAGTGTAAAAATAAGAAAACAGATTGAGTTTCACCAAACCGATAAATTTTGTTAAACTTAGGAAGAATACTATACCACTTGCATTCTGCATTGTATAGACCAAAACCTTCCATCGCCAAAAAAGAAAAGTGAAAAACCGGGGGGTTAAAACAAGAAACAGAACAAAAGTAGGAAGAGTCTGATAGGCAGTAAAATCCATGTGCAATATTTTTGGGGCAGCAGATGAACCAATAACTCCAACATGCTTGATCTTTTATGGAAGTACGGTTCTAATTAAAGAGACACTTGGAACCTCAGCATCACAAATAGCTCCTCAATTGTTGTCATATTTACTGTGTACATACCTATGATGAAGCTCTTGTTTGACCTTTTATGTCCTATATAATATGTTCTTTTTATCGAGTCATTTCCTAAATAATATACATATAAGATAACTGCTAAATATTCTAGTGTAGAAGATATGGAAGCGCAACTTCCTAAGAAATTTGTATACTGAAACTAGCTTGAGGCCCAACATATTCTGATTGCCAACTGGAACAATAGGCAGTACCAAGTAGATTAATATAATTCCAAGACAACAGTATAAAATAAACCCCAAATCATGGTGCTTAAGAAAAACAGATTTTTGTGGCAACTCAACATAACAATTGGATAACATACCTTGAAAGTTTACTGAGACCATTCGAGGGGTGTATGTAAGGAGGCCCTACATGCCAAAAAATGTGAAAGAATAACTCTAAGTATGTGATAGCTATATAACAAAGACAAAATCCACTATATAGTTTATGATCAGATAACTCACTTGCTGAGTTTCCCCAGTACGATACAACACATCCATATCAAGGCTATGATTTTTGAATACTTGATCACTTTCAGGACTTTCAGCCAATCCAAGTAATTCATCCTTCAAAGTTCAATATTGAGTAAGAAATATTAGCCAGTAAAACCAGTAGTATTTGACCAACTTGCAGCCCATTATCCTGAATTACAACCAAGTACTATGAACAGATTCAACTATTACCAGTACGAACTTATACAAGAAAAGAGAGTAAGGGAGAACAAAAGAGGATGAAAAATAAAAAATATCATCAACCCGAAAATAAGAGAGAATTCACATTAACTCAAATCAGTGGATGGAGGTACAATCATAATCCTTATCCTTCGTTAAATGATCAAATGTGGTGCTTCACAAACTCCCTTGACACCAGGTATCTGACTTAATGATTTTGTTATTTAACTCATTTGGTTGCCATTATAATAGCACATAAGATGATTACCAAAGAAAAAAATAAACCTTATCATACAATTGCTTGGAAATTTTGTTCAGTTTGTTCTTTCTTTTTCGGGTCTATTAGATTGTGAACTAGTAATTCCATTAACTTCCCACATTATTATTTCCGTAGTGCCCCATAACTTACATGGAAGGAAAACGGTCACTTAAGCCAAAAGGGCCTCAACTAGGGGTGCAAAAATCAAGAATTGATCTGTTTCTTGAATGCAAGATAGGACTATCTTGAACTCAGCGTCTGTTCAAAACAAGAAAATGGGTATTCGATAAACCTAACATATTTGATTAAATCATAACAGGTAAACACAGAAGTAATCTGTTTCTTTGCGCAGTGCCCCATAGTTGTAGCTAGAATAAGATATTACATGGAAGGGAAAGTGCAAAAATCAAGAATTGATGTTCTTCTTGAATATCTTGAACTGAGCGACAAGAAAATGGGTATTCGATAAACCTAGATATTTTTAATTAAACCATAACAAGTAAACAAAAGTGATGTGTTTCTTGAATTAGAGGGTTAGAAGTAAAAGGGTTTACCTGGAAGTTCCAGAAGTGAGAGCCAATAAAGTTGGCGTAGTTCCCAATTTGAATAGTTGCGATTTCCCTCATATCTGAATGGAACAATGAATCTTTAACAATGTCACTGAAAGAAAAAGGAAGCGAGGGAAAACGCTACCTTAATATAATGTCTTACTTTTTTTTGGAAGATTTAACTGGCGAGTACTATAAAACGAAAAATGGTCAAGAATTCCTATTTTTTTATTTATAAGCGGCATTTGATTATGCTAATTAATTTTCTCAGTTATTCGGTGGTAATTTTATTGAAATTCGATTAATTTGAATTTGCGTGTAAAATCTCAAGTAGAGAATCGTCCCATACTGATGGCTCGAAACTGAAACATTTAGTCAAGGGAAAAGTAACTTCATCTATTGCATTTGCACTACACTTAAGTTTTCTTCTTTTCTCTTACTACCTCTGTTTCTCTTTATATGTCACCATTTTAAATTTCACGTCCCTTAAGAAACTAAGTAACTTTACTATTGTATCTTTATTTAGTATTCTCTTGAAGTCAGATTTTCAATAAATGAACATAAATTAATTTATTTTGATTAATTAAATTGACCAATGAACATGAATTAATCATTTTGTTTTCCTATGTTGGTTAAATTCATATTTTTAAGACTAATAACTTTCAAGGGTAAAATAAGAAATATAGTATTATTTATGTATTCATTTATTTTTAATAACGACGATATATAAATAGAAACGGAGAGAGTATTTACTTTCTTCATATGTCATTTGGAGATAATTCTATGTTTAAAAAACCGACCTTCAATGTTTATATTTTTGTTTTATGCCATGGTGGAATATTTCATTGCGATAGAATGCAAATAATATATATATATATATATATATATATTCGGTATAATTTTATAAGTGAAGTATGATGTGCCGTAAGAGAATGCACATGTTTGTGATCTATAATCCTTTTAGTGAACAAATCATAACTTATTAATATATGATATTCTTAGAAAATGGTTTCTACAAGGCCATACTAATATTCTTTTTAACTAAATAAATGTGTCATTATTCATAAGATTATAGAAAAAATATTGATATAAGATAAATACTTTTTTTATATTGGATTTTTTGAGAGGCGACAAAATAATATTTGAAGGTTGATAATTAAAGTATTTAAGTTGAATAATAATATCTTATATGTCTCTGACCAATTAAAATTTCAGAAAAGTAATTAGTTTTTTCCCCTTCTTGTAGGAGAATTTAAAAACAAAAATTTTTAAATTTGTTTACTCTTAATAAATGCAGATAGATGAATAGGATCTGTAAAACATATTTTTTTAACCAAAATCTAAATGATGAGAAGGATTGGTAGAAGTCAGGCAAATGGCTCATCATTTTGGGATATTGTGATTGCTTCACCTTTTATCTAACCACTTGTTCTTCCTACTCGATTTTACTTTTTTATATTTTAATATTTTTTAGTCTAAATTTTGAATCGGTCATTATAGCTAACGAGAGCATCCACAACCTTATTTACTTATATCTTTCTTTTATATTTTTTTCTTTTGATAATTTGTATCTTTTTGTATAGGACTTAATTTAATTTAACTAGACATAAATTTTAATTAAGTTTTGTTATATGTCTTTTTAAAAATTATAATCTAAATTAATATATGAATGGTAATTTATTGTCTAAAACATATAACGAAGAATCAAGATACTCTCATAATTGTTATTTTAAAAAAAAATATATTATAATAATTGTTATTAAGAATCAAGATATATTGTAATATTTTGATATAACTATTATAATAATGTAAAAATAACAAATGAGTGAGATTCTTGTTAATTAAAGTTATGCACACTTGATATCATTTTATTAATTGATGTAATTTAATGAAATGATATCTTCTTTGTTTGGATGGTTGTAACATAATGTTTGGTAGTATATCGTATTGTATTAATGAATACAGTGTGTGGATAAATTGTATCGTTTTTTGTCATTACATAATGTCACACGTCCATAATTTGAATAATAAAATCTAGTAGAGAAGTAGGGTACATGATAGGGCTACTATGAAAAGATAGGATAAAAAATAAAATATGATTATTAAATAATAAATAAAGACAAAATGAGAAGAAAATATTAAGATAACAACACGATCACATCAAATCGATCGTTATTTTTTTGTCATTATCTAACGATAAATTTAAACGATATAATAGAATTTAAATAATTATCAAAATAAATATTATATTTAAACTAATAATATAATACAATACAACGATGCGCAACAGAAGGTGTCAATTTAAAATCGAGGTGTTGTTTTCTATGTCCAATTATCTTTTGGAACATTAATTAAAATTTATTTAGAATTGTGTATTTTTTACTCCAAAATTGTTCAAACACCCTAAAAGTAAATTAGAGGACCCTATCCTTTTTAAAGAAAAATGGCAGTGGTCCGGAAGCCATGGATCGGAGCTTCATGATCCGCACTTTATGCTCTCCCTTATTTCTACTTCACTCCAACGACACGCTATTCTTTCTACACTTTCTTCACGACTTCCACCTTCATCCATTTCTCTTCTTTTTCTCTCTCTAATCCTTTTTCAACCAACCGCATTTCTCGTCTTCTATATATCAGTCAAAAAAGAAGAAGCTTGTAAGTAAATGCTTGTGTTTTGTTCTTCGAATCACTACCAGGCAGGCATGTCTTTTTTCCTATTTTGGTAACATGTTAATTTCTTCCATTTGTATTGTTCCTTTTTCAATTTTAAGAAATGGGTCTCTTCTTGAATTGCCATTTTTGTGTAAAAGGACTGGTTTTTTTTCTTTCTTATTTGTTTCAATGGGTTCTTCTGTTTGTTGGGTCTATTTTACTTTTGTGAGATTGTTTAGAATGTGATGTGTTGGTCATTGAATGTTCAATAAAGTTAAAAACTTTTCAGGTTTGCTGTAATTGTTTGTGCCAAAAGGTGTTTATTCTGATATTTGAATGGTTTGTGTTGACATGAAATTCACTAAAGCTAAGAGCTTTTTAAGCATTTTTATTTTTAGCAGTAATGGTTTTTGATAGAAGGGTGTCTCTTTTGAAATTTGAATGCTTTGGATTGGCTCAATTTAGGTTATGATTTTAGGAGAGTTATTTAAATACTTTCTTTTTTCTTTCCCTATTGGATTAACTAAACGTTGCTCAATTTTCTGGATAGTTTAATTGGCAATGTGTTATCTTTTGTGTTGGCTATAGTGCATTAAACACATTCCAAAATGGTAATTAAGTTGTTCATCATGTCTTTACCAGGCCAACTTGCTTTTTTGAGTTATAATATTAAGGTCTAACTCAAGTTTTTGCTTTTTAATAGTTGGAAGAAGATATTAGGGTCTACCGCTGAGTGATGATATTAGTTTTCTAGGCTTGGAGAATGAAATTTGGTTATAATCGGAAACACTCTATCATTGTTGGCATTAAAAAAAAATTGGAAAACAATGCAACTCAAATTCATCTCATTTATGACTAAGTGCTTGTAAACCGTGTGTGAGATTACACTGAATATGTTATTGTAGCAGTAGCTAATGTATAGAGAATACATTTCTTTTGAAACCCCTCTTTCTGAATATTTGGTTGCTTTTGATCTGCAGGTTAATATATCTTCTTACTTCATCAATTTGAGCTCCTCTTTAGAGTAATTATTGGATTTAGATGAGAAGAGCTGCAATGTGCTTCTCACTGTCACATTTTCCTCGATGTAGAGTTCATACATTGACTAATTCATGGTGGCAAAGTTTCCATCATATAAGTAGAATTGGTAGGGGAAGCATTAGCTCCAAGGTTCTTGCCACTGGTAAACAGGGGCTGGAAGGTAGATTTAATAGTACTGAGAATAGACGGACTCTAACTACAAAAAGTGAAGGGAAGAATAAGGCTGCCTTAAGTGAAAAAACAACTATCAGACCCGAAATATTTGATGAAACAACAAAATCTGAAGTAGACATATATAGTTCAGAAATAACTGAAATAGGAAGTACACAATATGTTGATATTCGACAAACAATTGCTGAAAACAAAGACTTGGCCAAACTCATGACTTTTATCATTTTTGATATTGAGACCACTGGGTTTAGCAGAGATCGTGAAAGAATTATCGAGATTGCATTGCGGGATCTTTATGGGGGTGAAAACAGCACATTCCAGACATTAGTCAATCCTGGATGTATTGTTCCAAATTCACATGTCCATGGAATTACCACCGGTATGGTCAACAGGCCTGATGTCCCCAGGTAATTATGATAAATATTGCTAGGTTGTTTCACATGCTTCTTCTCTCTCACTGTATCTTGAATTTTCTTCACAGAATCCTATATGAGATTATCTACAACTTAGTTTGTCTAAATAACCAGAGAGTTATTGAAAGAATATTTTTGTCAATCTCATATTGGGTATTGTACTGATATCTGAATGCGATATGTATAAATATAAATATATATAACTAAATGGTAATTTGAAACTTTAATGGGTTTTTCTCTTATAAGCATACATCTTGACAAAATTTGTCTATTACATGTAATTGTTAGGGTTCATATGCTAATGTGTTTTGCCATTTACTTGACGGGTGAGCTTGTATATCATAATGCATGTGTTTTACTCATTAATATATTTAATTTCCTGTGCTAAGACAAGACCACTATTTGAGAAGAGAATTATCAAGACATATTATGCATACCTTGATGAATTACTCTCTAGATGAAATTATGTGCTTTCATAGTTACCCCGCTCTTAACCATGGATGTATATGTTGATAATAGTCATGACAACCTTATAAGCATACTGAACTTAGTGTTGTGAGAATAAACTGGCCTTAAATTACTTGGCTGAAAAAAGTATCTTGAATAGGCAACTGTATAACTCCCTATATGATAGTGGTGTTAAAGTGAGTTGATAGCTCACACCATGTTCTGCCCAAATACCAGTAGAACAAGTCATAAATATTGTTTCTGTGGTGTCATATTCTTCCTTGCCTTGTTATATTTCATAGGGTATCTGTTTACTCTGATGAACAATATTTGGTAAAATCACATCGTCAAAATAAAACAAAACCTGGTTGTGCAACTTCAACCATAAATAGCTAATGCAGTGAAATGAATTTTCTTTAGGGCTTGTTTGGAAACCACTGTGTGATTACTAGGATGTAGAATTGCACATCCAAGTAATTACACAATATGGTAAATACAAAGATATGTTTGTTTGCCTTAACATAATTACAGTGTGAGTCCTAGTATCATGTTTGATTGCACAAGTGTAATTACATAGTTTGATATTAAACATTTTTCAGATGAACATGTAAATAAGTTTTAATGTGTTACAAATGTGTGTATGTAAGAAAAATATTAGAAGTGCAAAAAAAAGGTGTAATTATCACCAATTTTTTGCGCTCTCGACAATTGGAGAGTGCAATTGCCTCCTCCCAGGTTACACCCAATTTCATGCTCACCAAATAATTATTTGTCCAAACCCCAGACAAATAAGCCAAACCATGTAGTTACACATAATTACACCAAAATCCAATTACAAGGTGATCTTCCAAATAGGCCTTTAGAGGTGATATGACGTGGCAAATTCGAAGTCTCAAATTAAAGTTCTTGTCATAAATTATTATCTCCTTTGGGATGTACGTGAAGAACAATCTTTTGACTAAACTATTGAAGAGCCAAGAAAGTCAAGTGGCATAACAGGACACAACTATTCACACAAATGTTGAACGGCCTGTCTCGTGGTGGAAACTGTGTATTCTGTTACCCTTTGGTTTGGTATAAATTCCGTCTTCTTATAATGGACTTGAAAAATATCCATCTTTGGCATCACATTTGTTAAGCAGAGAAGATTGTGATATTTTCTGATATAAGAAAAATGTATTTTTATATGCTATATCTTATTCTTGAAATCGGTTTTATCTTGCTCTCTTACTCTGCTTTGCATATGTCAGGATGGGGGACCTCATTCCGATCTTGTTGAGGTATGTAGGAAGCCGCCAGAAACCTGGTGGATATGTGGTGTTGGTTGCACATAATGCTCGTGGTTTTGATGTTCCTTTTCTAATTAAGGAATTCAGTAGATGCTCTTTTGATATTCCCTCAAATTGGTTGTTCGTTGATACTCTTCCTTTGGCACGTGAAGTCATGAAGTCCGGAGGTCTTTCTACTTGTCTAAATTTGTGTCTTTGTTTCAAAAGCTCTCATTGTGTTGGATGTCTTTATCTTGATATTTTTACTTTTGTTTTCCAATTAGGGTCAAAGCCAAAACTCAAATTGCAAGACCTTGGTCAACACTATGAGATCCCTTTAGTTGGTTCTGCTCATAGAGCCATGGCGGATGTGCACATGTTAACAGCAGTTTTTCAACGGCTGACTTTCGACCTGAAGTTGACAATCCCTTCTCTTATCGAAGGGCATTCCTTTTGGCCATCGGAAGTAGGAAGGTCAAAGAAGAAGAAGAATCCTGGCTAAACATAGTAAGCATACTTAGATTGTTCAAATAGTCAGGTCAGGTGTAACATTCTTTTTAGAGAAGTTATTACTGTAAGCAAGTTGTAGAATTAGCTAATTCTTCCATTAAAATGGCTGGTCATAACATAATCAAGTGTTGTTTATGAGCCTTGGCATATGATATTTGCCACTCTTGTATTTTAACTTCTCTTTACTCAGTGTTTCGTTTTGAAGTCGTCTTTCATATGACTAATTCAGATTGGCCTTATGTACTCTATTATTTTATTTTACCTCGTCCTTGTGATTGTTTATACTTTATGGAACTCAAATAGACACTGAAAAAGGCACTAAAATCACATCCTTTTTTCTATCTTCTTTCTCTTATTGAAGATACCTTATGATTGATGTTCTTTATCGTCCTTCCCATTATTACTAATTTTGGAGTTTCCGCCCTTTGCTTATGGCAGAGGTAAATAGTAAAAAAAAATGCGACTAAAATCTCAGAACGTATCATGTTCTTAAACCAACTGAGCTACGAGAGCTTGTGATATTAACAGTTGGTCATATATCTAATTAATTAATAAACGACCCTGCAGCGCCTTGTAAATTAATTTGACGTCTATGAATCGAGCAGCAAAAATAATCCAAAATGTAGTGCATGAAATTTGAACTTAGGACATTTAGTTGAATCTTGGACCCCTAAACCACTGAATCAACATGTAGTCTTGTGTTTATATATAATTTGAACTTAGAACATTTTTGATAAGGGGGTTTGAATGAACACCCTCGCCTCTTCCTAGACCCACACCTGAACAAGGCCACTATTAAACATAATATATTTAAAGGGAGACAACTAATGTGGATATTTTTTGACAAATAAAGTTCACAAATGCAAAGAATTGATAATTTGGGAGAATGAATGATAAGAAATCAAATTCCTTCTTTTGGCAGATTTGAGTCAGATAGTTTATGAGTATAGTGGTAGAGCCATAATTTTCACGAAAAAAAATAAATTAAAAAAGTAAAATGTGAAAAAGCCAAGGAAATCTAATATATATTTACTAGTATTACCTATGTACACATTGTAAACTTGCAGTGAAGTGTAGTGTCAATGGTATTTTATTTAGTCAAAATTTTAATACACCAAAAAATTAAGGCCTTCATTCGCATCGAATAACGGAATAATAAAATAAACAGCTATACTGTAGTAATCTATTGGAGCCGTAATGTATTGGATACCTGTCATTGGTGCTGTGGGTAAGCTATACCAGTCTTAGAGAGTAGGGTTATTTAGGTCGTTGTCACTTATTATTTCATAATATACAATATTATATCTCATTGTATTATTAAAGTATTATTTTCTATCGTCATATAATGTCACACATCAATCATTTGAAGAATAAACCTATAAAAAGAAACTAAGATACGGGTAGAGCTGCTATGAAAAATGACTAAATAATAAAAGATAAAATACCTAAAACATGAACATTGAAAGTGTAAAATCATCTGTAGCATCTCAATTAAAAATGAAGGGCCACAAAATACAGAATAAGATCTATCCTCCTCAGGCATATAATGTGAAGTCAGCGAGACTACAAAATTCTCCAGGGTAAAGAATATGTATTATGCTCTCTACCAATATCATCGGCATATTACAGTCAATGCTCTATACAGGATCCCTGGAGATCTATCAACTTCCTCTGACTATAATACAAACCTTCCGAAGTCCTCACTAACAATACAGATACAATAAAATGTAGTAGCAGAAAAATGATATGGAGCTAGATCACCGGATTCCTCCAATTCTCGCATATGCGTTGGTTTGCTTCACCGTGTAGCGTTCTGAAAAAACAATACTATGCAAAGTTTGTAGATAATAATTTCAGGAATCAGAATATTATCTCCTTCAAAATTAAGAGGACCAGCATTATAAAGCACATGATGACTAGAACAGTTGCACACATGACCATTCCACCTCGTTTCTGGCTTCGTTCAGCCTGCAATTCAATCAAGTCAAACATAAAATTAAATGAAATGACAGATCAGACTGCAAAGATGGGAGTTTCTGTGAATTAGAAGAACAGCAATGGAGAAAGCAAAGTGAGACCTTCTTTAGTTGTTTAAGGCCGTCCTCAACTGTTGATGCAACATTTTGAATATTGTGATCTATCCTATCGACGATAGTACCCTGTATTAGACATAAGTTCAGTACACCAATAACCCGTGCTGAAGCAGAACTTGATGAATATGAAAAGGCGTTGTAAGTTCAAACCTGGTCTATCACCAGAACTGATAGATCTTTCATGATTTGGGCAAGGTCGTTCACTGATTCAACCACCTAACATATAAGCACATGGAGGCTAAGACACAAAACAATGATATGCACATTTCAGAAAACCACAAGCAGCAAAGAAATATCACCTGCTGTATTTCTCTCTCTCTTTCGACAGTGAATGCCTCACTTTTCTTTAGCTTGGCCATCTGATGCTCATTAAATCCCTGGACAGACAATTGGCGCAGTCAAAATTTCTTGTGAGATAAACTCTCCAAGGTATCTCCCAAAACCATTTGTCAAAGGCAGGAACGAATTTTAAGGACGTAAGACCAAACACTCTCCAACCACAGCCATAACAAGTAACGAGTATTCCAAAATGAGAGAATCCAATCAAACAAATATCATAAAAGACTAAGATCTATTGCCAAAAGTAACTGATGTTATAACAACAACTAGTGTTCTTTCTTTACACCTTACGCGATCACCTGAGTTAGTACCTTCAGCTGGTATCAGAATTAATCAACTCATGTCTGTTCACTTGCAACAACAATATAAATGGTTGTGTATTCTCATTCATATCTAACAACGTAGTGCGTTTTATTGGTAATGCTCTGTTTAACTTTTGCTGATCAATAGCATTGATATTACCAAAACAAAGTCACCTGACTATTAGATACACGTCTTTCCTGATTTCATTTGCAGGATCCCAAGTAGAAGAAATAAAATTTATATATAATAGAAATTGCATACCAAGTCATCCAAATCATCATCATCCCTTTTAGAATGGCTCCCATTTAAGTTCATTTCCAAGTCAACTCCATCTGGACCCTACATGAAAAAGTAACATTTGAGGAAAGCTTGCAAATATATAATTCAGGAATCCCAAAAACAAAGTATCCGTGAAACGCAGGCAGCATGCTGATTAATCATCCATAAAATTAAGGGTATACATGAACAGTTGAACTAATATACACTCAACAGCACAGTTACGCATACGGAATGTCATAAATGGGATTTTCATCCTCGCATTCTCAACAGCAAATAAAACTGACTCCTGTTAATACCTCCTGCTATAAACTATTTGTACACACCTCTTTCTGCTGCTGGAGCCTCTTCAAATAAGTAGACTGTTTTCTGCGAAGCTCCATTGATAGGCTTTGAAGATCTGTAGCAAGAGAGCGCTGTCATAAGAATATCACGTTGTAAGCACAAATGCAGTATGCAATTGCTGTAATCAGATTTATTGCAGAACCAAACTGAAATTGTAGTTAAAAAACATTCCTTACTAAGGAAATTGAATAGAGCATAGGAAGACACCTAATTAGCCATGTCCTTATCAACTTCTTAAAAATAGAACACTGAACACCTCATTTCTTTGTGAAGTTTCCATGTTACTCCCTCTGCCCAAATCAAATAGACCCAATTTGGCCGTAGTTTAAGAGTAAGACATTGGCATACTAATTATACTAAGTATGGTAAAAACTAATTTTATATTAAGTGAAATGTAAAAATGAGGAAGTTGTTGAAAAGATGCCCCATCAAGATTTAAACGATATAAAATAATGATAGTTCATATTAGTTTGGATCTGTTTAATACTATTGACAATGTCTCATTCTCAAACTAGGTGAGGATCAGAAATATGAATCTCTATAACCACTCTGCTCTATTACGGTGTTCAAATGATGCATTATATTATTTATTCGATGAAAAAATGATTCATGATATTATGACTATGTTTGGGTTTATCGTCAATTTACTGCAACCTTTTTCCCTTTATTATGGCTAAAACAACAATTATGCCCCAATCTTAACAAGTTGACATTGACAATATGAATCCTCATTGTCCATGCCACTACATTAAATTTAACCATCTGTTTAAGTTTGTCCGAGGAAGAGAAATTTTCCATCCAAGGGAAGAGGTCGAACACTTTGGGACTGACAAAAAAAAAGGAACATTAGTTTTACTCGGACAGAGGATGTAAAAGTTAATAGTCTTGAAGACAACTTGTGGATTCCAGCTTGAGAATGAAAATAAAGTCATACAAATTAGTATAAACCGGTTAATAAGCATATAACTGGATGTACAGAATCCCCCGACCCTCCAACCTCTTTTTTTGGTGGGATGGAGGAAAGAAAATAAAGGAAAACTAGTAGAACCAATGCATTCAGGCTATAAGTTAAAATTAAAATTAGAAAAAAACCAATGGTTTAATGGTCGTGAAGGCACACCTGTACATTTTTCCTAACATTTGAATCCTCAGAAGGCCCAGCTGCAGAAAGTCTTTGTAATTTCTTTTCCGATCTTTTGAGAAGATCAGTTATTTCATGTGTAAGAGCCTCAATACGATGCTGATCTTCCTTACCATCTCCAAATGATGGCATTAAAGCCTTAGCATGAGCTTTGGCTAGTTCAGACATCTTTGTCCGGACCCGTTGCACATTAGCCGTGATTTCATCTGACAAGTCCACCCAAGCTGGCGGTAGACCTACTGTAACTGGACCATTACTGCAGCAGGGGAACAACATGAAATCCAGAGCAGGGGAAACCATAAAACGATATCTATAGGAAATATATACTTGATAAAAAGAAATCTAGGAAGTATGTAAAGAAAACAATATATTAAAATCTAAGAAGGCTGCCCAATTAAAAACGATGCACAAGAGATTTAAATGAAAAGAAATTCTTTCAGAGTTTATAATATGACAACTGACATGGTTCTCAATGGTTATGTTTTACATGGTGACTGGGTATCCCTCTTCAAATCATTGCAGTTGTTCCAGGTAATATAAGCACCAGAATTTCTCTATGTTTCTCTTCTTCTTCTTCTTCTTCTTCTTCTTCTTCTTCTTCTTTTTTTTTTTTTTAAAAGCCTGCAGTACGCTTTAGTCGAAGATAGACTTTTAAATGCACAGCAAATGGGAGACACCAATTTAACGATTCAACACCAAAGTACCCTAGGAAGATCAACAAGCTCGACTTCACTCTTGTAGATTCACATTTGAACTCTAATCTGCGGGCTACGGGAAAATTGGAGGTGTTGCCCACAACTTCCTCAATAATGACATACCAGAACCAGGTTCCATTTCCATGTCAAATGTGCAGAAGTTTTCTTAGAATTAACAAATCGGCTGAGCCCCACAACACATGATATGAACTAAATATAGATCAACCACACAACTCTTTTAAGTGACAGTCAGGAAACCATTTTATATGGCATGTTGCCGTTCTAAAAAAAACATTTTATTTGTCAAATTAGAAGCTCTGATATGGTTTTGGTAGGGGAATAAAATGGTATAAAAAATTAAACTTTCTAAATTAAGATGGTCATATTTTTCCTGTTGCAAATTGCAGCACATTCAGCCGATCAAGTTAATCATCATAATTTCACCTGACTGAATTCCACAAATTATCTTCCTCTCACAAATATCGATTAAGCAAACTTCATTTGACTATATATGAAATTGCATCATTACACTCATCATTTCAATAAACTCTCATAGGAACAAGGATTTGAAACATGATTAAACAATTAAAATTACACAATTCGTGACAAAAAAGTTAGCAACTTGGACTTAGTAATTTCAATCACCTATCATCTAATAGTCGAGCTACCTATCGGTTATCATAACAAACGGAATTGGACAAATAAGTTCGCAATGCCGTCCGTCAAAGTTACTTTCAGATTCTGAGCTAGCATAATATGTCCCTAAACTTATAACTAAATATTCGGGATCAAATTCAGAAACAATAATTGAAAATTCAAGGACCTATATAACAAACCTGGAGGTTCCGGGGTCTTCCGTACTGAGAGGAGCATAAGATCGATTAGGATTAAGCAAAGACGTCGTTGCCAATTCGATCACCGGCCCACTACCATGTCCCGATGACGTGGACGGCGAAGAGCCCGCCGGGATCCGAACACTTCTCAACGCATCTCTATACTTTCTAAACACAAGCGTTCTATTTCTGCTCGCCATTAACGTTTTCTATACAGAAATCCAATAAAATGGAGGAATAAATTGCGCCCAACGTCCTACAGATAAGTGATTCCACTTGTGCTTAGATCTGAGATCTCTTGATCGGAGATCGGCGAAATGGATTCTCCGGTAATGATGGAGTTGTGTAGGAATTAGAAAACGAGTTCCAATCTTTCAAGCTAAGTTTGAGAAAGATGAACCGAACCGGAAGGGTACTTTTGGTAAAGTGTGGGTCCATGCCTTTATGTAGTTTACATGAAATTTGTAAGTATAATAAATAAAATAAAAATAAGAATAGAGAAAAAAAACAAACATCAACAACAATATCATATATATATATATATATATATATCCAATATAATTTTACAATCGACTTTGAAAAAATATTGACAATAATTTCATGATATGATTTAATATGCATTCGATTATTGATATGAATCAATATAAATTAGATGTTATCAATATACATATTTATAAATAACACATATAATACCATCCACTTATTAATTAATAAGTGTGTCAAATATTGTTATAAATCTGACAAATACAAAAAGTTGCTGCAGTTTGATTCAGTGGTAAAATACTTATTTTTTCAATTTTGTCAAAAGTATTTGAGCCAAAAAAATAAATAAAAAATTAAAGAAGTTGAGAAGAGCACATCTTTGTATTTTGGAGAAAAGGCCCAAAATATCTCTTTTTATTTGGGGTTAAAATTTAAAGTCATCCTTGTATATTTACCTGGAGCACTAGTAGTCTCTCATATTTGTAATATTAGTACACTTTTGGTCCTTCCCCAAATTTTTACTTATTTTTTAACATTAATTTTGTCCATAATTTTATATATGGGATGCTCAATAGTAGAAATAATAACTCTATGTATGAGAAGGTGAGAAGAAAAACACATTGTTTTGTTTGGTAGAAATATTATTGCAACTACACTAAGAACCTACCTTTGATTATCGAGCTACATCATTTTATTGTTGAAAATAACTTTTATCCTATTGTGCGTGAAATTGATGTGATGAACCTCTTGATTTTAATTTTAAAAAATACAAGTTTGATGACAAACCAAAAGTGATGAAACTTGTCATCAAAATTGTCTTTTTTTATTATTAAAATCGAGAGGTTCATTACATTAATTTCACTCAATAGTATAATTTTTTTATTTTTTTTTGCAATGTCATATGTCAACAATAAATTGATATAGTTTGATAAGCAAAGCTAGATTTTTAATTTAGCTGGAATAATATTTCTATTAAACAGAATAAAACGTTCTCTTCTCACCTTCTCTCACATGAAGTTATTATTTATTCTAAATATATATATAAAAAAATAATTGAGCATTTCATACACAAATTTTTGGACAAAAACAATGTTAAAAAATATAAAAATTTGAGTAAAGACTAAAAATGCATCAATATTGTAAATATAAGAAACTATTAGGTGTTGTTTGGTAGAGTGTATAAGAACAATGCAAAATAGGGTGCATTAGTAATGCTTGCATTAGTAGTGCATGCATTAGTAATGCCTGCATTTGTTATGCAAGCATTATTTCTTATACATTGTTTGGTTTGATGTATTAGAAATAACAAATCTTGCATAATTTCTATTAAAAATATATATGTTTACAAAAATACCCTTCACACTTTATTTATTTGTACACTTCTTTTGCAATAAAGTTCTTTGCTAAAACATCAAAAAAAAAATTCTTTGCTAAAACACCATTAACTCTTCTTCTTTCTTTTTTTTTCAAAAATACTATTAAATAGTTGTACTATTGCGTCAAAATATTTTTGTGAAAAGTTGGCAAATAATTTTTTTTATCAAATTTATCGTCGCAATAGTAAAATTTTTGATTAAATTATATTGAAATTAGATTATTATTTTAATTTTTTTTTTTAAAAAAAGATACTTAAGAGGCCATAAAGCTTACTAAGACACCAACAAATTAAAAGACACTAAAAAGCAAATAAAAATAAAAATAAAAACTTATGACAACAAAGAAAATGAAAAGGCTTTAAGGGTAGTTTTGTAATTATTTAATCTAATGCAAGTGTTAAAATGCTATGTATTACTAATACCTAGAATTCCTTGGTATTAGTAATACACAATAGAGTGTATAACTAATAAAGCATTAGTTATACATGGCATGAAAAAGTGTACCAAACAAGGTACTACTAATACACACACCTAATGCATGCATTATATTTCCTAATATATTTCCTTAATGCTTTATGATTTTGAGTTTTAATAAAAAACAAGGGACTATTTTCAAAATAAGTTGTCTAAGTAGGCGTTTGGCCATGCGATACCATGTCACGATATGGAATCGTGAGATGGAATCAGCGTTTGGACATGCGATTTTACGCTGATTCCATCTCATGATTCCATATCATGAGATGTGATTCCATATTCTCCAAAAATCATGATATGAGAATTTCATATCATGATTTGAGATATTTTTAATACAAAAATTGATCCACAATTTTATATTTTGCTAAAACAACCCACATTTATATCTACCAACCATTTATTTCATATGTAAATAAAATTTATAATCACATCATTACTTTTTAAAATTTATTATTCTCACCAACATATAGTCACTTTAACTCACACCAACCGATTGTTGAGTAATAAATTTGTTCTCTTCATTTACTCCAACACCTAATTTATTACTTTTACCGTTTTGTATTTATTACAACTCAAAGTAACAATGATGGTTCGTCTTCTCGGTCACATGATCGAGAAATGCAAGTTCAACGTGAGGAAATTGTCTGTACTATGTGGGAGGATTATATTAAACACTAGTATACTGCAATTTATGTTCAATTTTTTTTTTATTGAATTAAAGTTTAATGAATTAAAGTTAGGTGAAACAATTACTTAAGTGGAGAACAAATAGTTTTGTAATAATTTATTATGTGATTTTATAATTTTTTGTTTATTTGGTAAGATTGAATAAACAATTGGAGCTATTTTAATAGTTTTACAACTTATGAGATTCTTATGTTTATGAAAAAATATACCACACAAAAATTTCATATCGCATGTCCAAACAAAACTTCAAATCCATTTTATAATTTCATATCATGATACCATATCGCATGGCCAAACGGTCCCTGAGAAAAGAACTTTGTAATTTTGGAGGTCAAATAAATAAATTAAAATAAAACAAAAAAGACATAAAAAAAGGTGTGTGGAAGACAAGTCTCGTCTTTTTTTTGGTGGAATTTCACATTTTCACCTGCTTTAAGCCTAAAGGCCTCGCTACCTCCTCTTCATCATCTGCTGCTTCTTCTTCTTCTTCTTATACATCATCTTCATTGATTCGTCGTCGTTTTCTCACACCAAAATCGCACTCTTTTCTCTTCGTTCGACAAATCACTCCCTCTCTCTCACACACCGACACTCCTAACAATTCACAATTTTATCAACTCATCATTCTTAGGGTTTGTGAACGAACGATTGAGTCGAATTGGTACTTGAATTTCACTGTTTCAAATCAGAAGTTAGATCTTAATCTGTGAGGATTCAAAAGTAAAGTGAAGCAAATATGGATGCTGATTCATGGAGTGCTCGTCTATCTTCTGCTTCCAGGCGCTATCAATCTGCTTTTCAGTCTCGATCTGGTAAGTTTTTCCATTTATGTGTTACAAGTATTGGGATTTTTTTAAATTAAAGATTGGTTTTTTATGGGATTTATGCTGTTAATTTTGGTGTAGGAATGAAATGGGAGAATCTTGAGGCAGAAATGTTGATGGGTTTTGAGGAACTAGACGTGGATGATGATATAAGAGAGGAGTTCCCTTGCTGCTTTTGTTCCGAGTATTTTGATATTGTCGGTTTATGTTGCCATATTGATGATGAGCATCCTGTTGAGGCCAAGAATGGGGTATCACTCTCTTTTCTCTTCAGTTGTTGTATGGTTGATCATCCTTAGCTGTCTCTCTAGTGTAGAAAAATTGGATATTTTGTTGTTTTACACTTAAATTATCATGAATGTGTAAAAAGTTTAACTTCTTTTCATCTGTTGGAAGATAGATAGAGTGTTTTGGTTTACTAGCTGAAATTTCAAGCTATGACGGCATGATTTAATACTGTTGCCTTTGATGGTATTACATTTTTGTATGTACTGTCGGGCATTCTTGAGTGGTACAGAGACATGTATATGCCTCTGGCAACTGTTCTAGTATTTCCAAATGTCCGTGAAATCATGCTAAAGATGTTCTACCCATTGCTCTTGTTTGAGATTTCATCTTGTTCTCTTGCTCTCTCTCTCTCTCTATCTATCTATTGGTTGAGGTGCTTTATACTAGTAATATATTTTGGTTGTCTAGTGAGAGATGTTATGTGGGTTGCTTAGATGTTAACTGTTCCTTGTGCTCGTGTGTGTGTCTGTCTCTCAATCTTTCTGGAGGAGTGTTGGTGCTCGGGTGGGGTAGAATCCCTCTGAAATTCTTGTATGATAGTTTTCTCCTGTCTGGAATGTTGTTCTCATTTGCTGATGTGAGTACTCTGTCAAGAACATCTGATGCATATGGAAGCTATTTTTAGAACTAATTCCTCACAATCGCCTTCTTTGTGTAGGTGTGTCCGGTTTGCGCTATGAGGGTGGGGGTTGACATGGTTGCACACATAACCTTACAGCATGGGAATATCTTCAAAATATCCTTTATTCAGTATCGTAATATCATTTTTTGGGTTCATTATTGTGTAGTTTCCTTTTGGTACTTCTTTTATTTGTGTACAGCAATGTCTTGTGCAAAAATGTCACTTAACACGAACGTAGGAGATGGATTTTTCGATAAGTTTGGTATAACTATCACAATTCCAAGCTTTGAAAGTTTCTCCAGATGTTTAAAGCATTTCTTTGCTATCATAAATTGGAGTGAGAGGTCCTCCACCAGTGAATAATGCCAAACTCTTCCATTATAAAAATAAAATAAAAAATCCTTTCTAGAGTGTGTTCAATTAAGCTCCTGAATCAAGATGGTTGACTGTTTCAGTAACTTTCTGGGGGCTTTGGCCTTTCGATGAAAGGTCTTAATTGGTATTCTTTTTTGTAGGTTTCTGTATGTCAGTTTCTTTTAGGGCCTTTAAGATCAGGTTCTGTGGTTTGGTGCTCACCTCTGTTTTTTTTCTCGTGGAAGAGTTTTAAAATCTCCCCTCAAATTCTGATACCTTTCTCAGCCTTTTGGCTAAGATCAAGTATTTGAAATTTGACTTAATTTTTTGGGGGGCATTTTAAGTAATTTAAAACCTTTGGCCTTTTGAAAGCAAGCTGCTAAATCTCTCTCTCACTTTAAAGGCATCTGCCATCTAAACTTAACTATCAAAGTGCACCTTCACATACATCTTTGACTCGGCTCAATGACATACAACTTTACGTTTTCATTCCATGTCAGTCCGTTAGAACTTTCTGGGCATGCTTTAGTATTTTTCATTTATCATGGTCCTGGAACCCAAGGATCATTTTCTTGTACACATTGAATGAAAGCACTCCAGATGCAAGTCTTTGAAAGCTGATACTCTTCCTTAGGTTGCGTAGCTTCATAGTTGTGATCAGTGACAAACTAGTTTTACTTCCTTTTCTTTTCTGGAGGCAGGGAGTTAAGTGGATTGGAAGACAATAATTAAATATTAATGAAGGAAAGAAAACATATTCCCTTTTTTGTTTCAAGATGTATAGCATAATTTAAATCAAACTGCAAACTACATATAATGTCCTGCTTATAGATGAATATCAAAGTTAAAAAGGAAATTAGGTAACCTAGGGGTTGTCTTTGTGATCCAAAACATGATAAAAGGCTGATCAACATAACGTGTGTAAGGAGTTCTGTTACCTTTTAAAATCCTGATATCTTGAGAAAAAGAGGAAGTAAAGTTTCCCATGCGTTCTGGTTAATCTGTTTATTTTCTTATAATGCCTGGTGGTTGCTTGTTCATCAGGGGTATCATACAGAAAAGTTAGATAATAATTTAAATATTATCAAGTTCATTTGTTAACCTATCAGTTGGTTAATATTGAAATTTGGAGTAGAGTTATAGAGTTGTAGAGATCAGAGGTAAAATTTTGGGGTTAAGGGAAGGTTGAATCATGTTGGTAATGATGTCCCTTCCAGTTTTGCGGAGGCCATAATCTCTATTTGCTCCTCCCATCTTCTTCCCTTATTTTGACAAATTCTATATTTGTGGTGGAGTGTGACAATGAGGGACTCCATTAGCTATTTTGAGTTCCTTGACTTCAGCTTACATGCAGCGCAAGAGGAAATCTCGCAGACCTGGTTCTCATTCAACACTTTCCTTATTAAGGAAGGAACTGCGTGAAGGAAATTTGCAGTCTCTATTTGGAGGGTCTTCTTGTGTAGTTCCCTCAACTAGTACTGCACCAGACCCCTTGTTGTCATCGTTCATTTTGCCAATGGGTGATGATTTCAAGAGTGCTCAAATGCATTCTCCTGCTGAAACAATCTCAGCCAAGAAAAGCTCAATAGTAACTGCCTCGGAACGGTATGTATTTTATCTTTTTCTGTGCTCTGGTACAGTAGCTTCTTGTAAACACTTGTATAGAGATGCTTCCAAAATGTGTAATTAAGTGAAAATCGTAGAGATCTTTCAGAAAAGGACTTTGTACTAAACGTTTACCTAAAAGAACATGTCTGCCCAAGCCTCAGGGCTTAGCTCAATCAGCAAAGGTTGAGAGACTTGTGAGTTGTGACTTAGGCAACATGTTTGAGCCCTGCAGCAAGTGAACTAAGTCTGGTATTTAAGTGAAGTAAGGTAGAGGAGCAGGCCCATTATCCCAGAGTTTCGAAGGCAGTGGTTGGAGGTTTGAGTTTTGAATTTTGACTGTTACACCCACCCTTGATGATAGCTTTAGACTAGAAGTCACCTATGGTACTTGTGGAAAGACTGGGCGAACACCTCTAACTTCTGGGTGAAGAGGGTGCTTTGAGCAAATAATCTGCTCAAAGCACCCTGGTTCTTTTGTTCCAAGCTGTATGTCATCAACCTTTTGACTAGGTACAGCCGTCCATGTGTTGTGGTTAGTTTCATATTTTTTGAGAAGAATAAACACAAGTGATCTAACATTAATTTGTTTTAGTCGTGCTGGTAATTTACGTTAGGGATGAGAATAAAAACCGAAAGAAAGGGACCAATTTCAGTTCTTCGGTATTCGGTTTTAGGGTCCCGTAACCGATTTTTTTTAAAAGAGTGATAAAATCACCTGAGTCATGAGAGGAAGCAAGAGTGAGAGCTTTGAACTGGCACTCAATTCTTGAGAGAAGAAGTGTGACTTCCTTGCCTTGAAGAGTTTTGACAGTTCTTAGTAATCTGTCTCTCTCTCTATATGTATATATATGCTCCTCTCATTTTCAATTAATTAATGCAAGAGAGAAGGAAGGAAGAGTGGTGAGTAGAAGCAGCAGTACGCAATGACTATTTATACTAAGAGCAAAGGAAAAGGGGATTCTATAAGCAGCTTTTTTTGATTTTTTCTAAGTCATCGATCATCATCATCATTGGACGAGGACACAGTTCTGCATTTCCGTTTCCACTGTTGTTGTCATGATCTCCATGACTGAAGAACCGAACTGGACCGATTTAGAAAAAACAAACCGAACTAATTTCGGTTCGGTATTGGGTATGCACCCGTGAACAAGCGAACCCAATATATTTTGGTATAATTTGGGTGTGCTAAAGTATCTGGCTTAATGCTTTTGAGCTGCATATAGTGAAGCAGGCAGAAGTTTGAAATTATGCATACATAATTGTCGCCTTCAATATGTCATGCTTAAGGGATTAATGCCCAACTAGAATTCGGCTAGACCCGCTCTTATTGGTGGCTTCTATCAACTTGTGCCATGACATGGAATTCACTGTTTTCTATGGTCAAATAGAAAGGAATTAGAGGGTTTTTATTTTTAATTTTCATAAATGAATTAGAGGTGTTATTATTGGGTTGTTCTAGTATAGTTTACCTTGGGATATCTTTGTTATCAGCTCATTCCATAGAAAACTTTCGAAAAAAGCAAAAGAGAAATAGTTATCAGTTTTTTTTTTGGCTTTATAATCTGATGAAGGGAACAGGAATTGAGATATCTTTATCATGACAGTATCATCCTTGTTGTTCCGTTACTTTTGGATCTTATATATCTAGCACTGGGTATTTGTTGTTATACTGGTAGCTCGCATAGTCTTATGGTGTATTTCAACTTATTTTGCAGGAAAGTTCAACAGCCCCCATTGTCAATCAAGGATCAAGAGGAGAAGGCAAAGAGGAGTTCGTTTGTTCAAGGATTGCTATTGTCTACCATTCTGGATGATAATTTATAAAGGCTGACATGAATGCTGCCCAAGGTTCACCAGTTTACTGATAAAGCCGCGTGGTTAGTGATCCAGCGCAGTGCGCATGCTGGCACAATTGTAATCCAACCGTGGAATAAGATGTAGTAATCCATGTAATCTATCTTGTTGTTTGTAGAATTTAGTTGATAGGCAGCAGACTCTTCATGTATCTTCTTTTATTGCAGCTCATGCTACCATAAAGAATATAATAAATGTTCAGGTTGTTTTAAACTCTTTTTCTCTTCATCTCCTTGCCAATCAAATAATGCCGCTAAGCACATGTGGTTTAACGTTTTTGGTGTGGAAATTAACGTGACAATAAGATGCAGGATATTTTGCAACACAGGAAAATAAGAGAGACAAAAAGCACTTAGAACTAGTGTAAAACTTTTACGGGCCCTCCATTAAAGAGATGGAAGAAACAAACGGCCAAAAATCAACAACAACCACCTGTGGCATTTATCCAACTCTCATAATCCTGATTCCTGATCAAGAAAAGCAGTAACCGGCACAGCCATGCCATCTATAAGTGAACAATAAGTTGGGGAGATTTAAGCCAACAAGAACCCGTTACAACTTGCAACAAAAAAACAGCAGTTACCATGGTCAATGGTAAAATTCCAACATATCCAAACAGCTGAGTATCATTCTCGGATAACAAATTGGCTAATAAATAACAGTGGTTGCATATTTTTGACAACAATCAAGGAATCTTTTGTCAGTTAAGCGTGGTATACAAGTGTAAAGCTGAAAAATCTATCCTAACAAATGGATTTGTCCGCCAGCATGGTCAATGGGCAGAAAGAATGGCTAATGCTATTTCTGAGTAGTCGCACATCAAATCCCACTGCTTCAACAAACAGCATGTCTTCTATACTCGCGATTTCACTCACCATCATCCCTTACATACAAAAAGAGGCAAGAGTACAGCGATCCTCCACGGGGGAGATTTGGCTGCCAGCCTGTCTCCCAATTTAATTACAAATTATGGTAGACTGCACAGGGGGCTTCACTTCACCATGCTCGAGCACATGCAGCTAAAATGGTCTTCTAAGAGTGCTGGGCAATGTCCTTGAAGGTACTGCAGGCTGTACCAAAGAATGTAATATATTCAGAATTTAATACGCCTGTAATTTGGGGGGGAGGGGGGAGGGGTGCAAAGGAGAAGATGAACTTGCACAAAACTATACCATAGAAGTAATATACATTTATGACCAGTCACATAATCAGGTAGCTAACTTAAAATGGTGAGATGAGCTATCAGTAGTCGAAAAGGGTGAGATGAGCTAACAGTAGGTGAAAAGGAGATTCAAGTTTGTTCACAGTACAAAAATCAAACATCATAGAAAAAGAAGATAATGCGGCACTATTCATCAGCAATAGCAGAGGAAGTGTGGGCCTCCAAGTTTAAAGTACCACACTGCTCTAAATACGATCTCCTAGCCCAGTGAAGACCCCTCTAAATTCTGATCAATTCGACTAATGAGAAAATGTTAAAAGACATGAGTCATGTTTATGTTTCACTTGCATACACAGAGCTTGGAGTGTAAGCAACAACAGGGCTAGATATATTCTCCGCATTACCATACCGTTGAACTTAATCATACTACTGTACTTGAAGTCCCCACTGGAACTTTCAGTTAAAAGGAACATAAAAAACTAGACTCCCTCAATTTTTGATTGTTTAAACCAGATTTTAAATAACTTCTAACCATCGATTCCACTAATTCCTTATCTAATTAAAGAGCTCACCTCTCTAAATTGACAAGGAGAAGTGCTAGCATCAGGCCCAACATTAGATCTGCTACTGCAGGGATGGAGTTGCTGATGAACCATATTAAAATTGAAACTTGCATCAGTCCCTTGCAATTCACTTTCCAAAAATTCACCAAAAAAACTTTGTGATGATGTAGAGGCTCCATTCAAATTCAGTTGCCCACTCAAATTACTTGACCTTTCGGGTACAAGGTTCGGATTTTGAGATAAATGAGCATCACTCTCCAGTTGCCTTCCTCGGAAAAATGAATTATGAGGTACTGCCCTTTGTGCTATAGCAGGTTGAGTTGCTAATTCTCTACTTCGAGCAATTTGAGAGCCAAAGAGACTATTCCCTGATACAGCACCCAAGGTCCCAGTAATATTACCAAGTTGTCTCCTCCTGTTATTAAGGAGTTGATGTATTTGCCGTTGTATTCTGCGTCGGTCAGAAACTGTAAATGCCCCAATCCCAGAAGCTAGAGAAGAAACTTGACCATCTCGCGGAGATTGAAAATCACCTGATTCTTCAGTCAAAGGGGTATCAGGAACATACATTTCATTAAGATCAAACGTTTCTCTTACATTCGCAACAGGAGGTGACCCAACAGAAAAACTGCCGCTTGTTCTATTATCAGGCATAGGATTCAGATTCTGTGGGTTTAAAGAAGTAAGAGCAGTTGGCCGACAGCTTTCACAGTACCAGTTACCTTCAGGTACTTCATGTCCAAGACCAACACAATAAGTATGCGCAGGTGAATCACAGAGATCACAAAGTAGCATAAGAGCATCATCCCCACCTTGCTGACACTCTGTACATAATACATTTTCGTACGGGTCAAGGTAACCCCTAAGCTCCTCTTCAGATGGTTGATAAACCTATATACACAATTTAAACATTGACTGCAGTTAGAAAATTTGGTGTTTTTGTAATAAATGAATACTCAGGTTTACCTATAAATAAATGCACAGAAGTAAAAGGGGGATGTACCTGATCACGCTCAGGGACTTGAATAACCACAGTCCTCAAATCAAAGCCAGTGTCTGACCTTGCAGGCTTACTGATTGTCACAAACCTTTGCTTGCACAGTGGGCAACGAGATTCCACTTTGGACCACTCCATGATGCAAGCAAAACAAAAGTAATGACTGCAGCAATTCAATGTCCCTCTAAC